>JABJVR010048713.1:0-55178 GCA_025773905.1 Chitala chitala | reverse complement strand
TAGCTTCGGTATGCTAAACTCCATCAGTATGTACATAGGATCAGTACAGTAAACAGCATCATCACATTACATAATGCCAGCATGGTGAACACTATCAGTACCACCCAGGCAGGTTCTGACACGTGAGCCCTAGTCTGGTCCATCACACACCCTCTGCACTTCCTGTCGGGCCTAAGCCCCTTAAAGGACACGCTGCAGACAGAAGCGTCGTATGTGGCTCTGGATGAAGTCCAGGTGTTCGTCCCTGTAGTCCTGCTCCTTCTCCAGTGTGCTGATGGTGTCACACTGCAGAGAGAAGACAGAGCAGCGTCCTTCACAACCCTGTACTGCAGAGAGAAGACGGAGCAGTGCCCTTCACAGCCCCGCACTGCAGAGAGAAGACAGAGCAGCGCCCTTTACAGCCCCGCACTGCAGAGAGAAGACGGAGCAGCGCCCTTCAAAGCCGTGTGGGACAGAGAGAAGACAGAGCAGCGCCCTTCACAGCCCTGCACTGCAGAGAGAAGACAGAGTAGCGTTCTTCACAGCCCCGCACTGCAGAGAGAAGACGGAGCAGCACCCTTCACAGCCCTGCACTGCAGAGAGAAGACAGAGCGGCGTCCTTCACAGCCCCGCACTGCAGAGAGAAGAAAGAGCAGCGCCCTTCACAGCCGTGTGGGACAGAGAGAAGACAGAGCAGCGCCCTTCACAGCCCCGCACTGCAGAGAGAAGACAGAGCAGCGCCCTTCACAGCCGTGTGGGACAGAGAGAAGACAGAGCGGCGCCCTTTACAGCCCCGCACTGCAGAGAGAAGACGGAGCAGCGCCCTTCACAGCCGTGTGGGACAGAGAGAAGACAGAGCAGCGTCCTTCACAGCCCTGCACTGCAGAGAGAAGACAGAGTAGCGCTCTTCACAGCCCCGCACTGCAGAGAGAAGACAGAGCAGCACCCTTCACAGCCTTTTGGTTTAGAGAGAAGACGGAGCAGCGTCCTTCACAGCCGTGTGGGTCAGAGAGAAGACGGAGCAGTGCCCTTCACAGCCCTGTATCTAGAGACAAGGAGACATGCGGCACTGCACACTTTGGAAACACCGTGCAGTACAGCTCAGCTGCACTGATGCATGCTGCAGGAACACACTGGGGACATGACGTCAGGATGCAAGTCAAAATAAAGCCAAGACACACTTCATCATCCACCTGTGCAAACAGGATAAAAACACAGGTGAGTATGTGTGTGTGTGTGTGTGCGTGTGTCTCTGTACTGATGAGTCTGAGGAGAGAGTGAGGAAAGTGTTTGTGTGTGTGTGTGTGTGTGTGTCTCTGTATTGATGAGTCTGAGGAGAGAGTGAGGAAAGTGTTTGTGTGTGTGCGTGTGTCTCTGTACTGATGAGTCTGAGGAGAGAGTGAGGAAAGTGTTTGTGTGTGTGTGTGTGTGTGTGTCTCTGTACTGATGAGTCTGAGGAGAGAGTGAGGAAAGTGTGCATGGTCCATTTGTGTGTGAGCACACGTGTGCCTTTACCTACCTTCGTACATACAATGACAAGCGGAACTCCCAGATTGTTTATTAGTGTGTTCTCCCCCAGAGGGAGCATAATGTCCTCCTGTTCTGCTGCATTTCCAGGAGGGTTCCTCCTTTGCGGCGAGCCAGTGAGCTCGCTTCCCGGTTCCACATATTCCTGGAACTGACGCACCACTGGTTACGTGGGGTGGGAAGAAAAGGCGAGGCGATGAACGTGGTGAAAGGTCAGAAAGTTTACATTCCTAACATGTGACCTAAGCAACCATGAAAACCATGAACGTTTCCTCTGCCTTTGTCTCACTCATAAACCAGCCGAGGACACAGTGTTTACGTGTTTCAGAATTTATTGTTATGTTAATGTCCTAGAACTGGCCAGTTCCCTCCTGTCTTGCACGCTGTTGTTTTGTATAAGGGATTACACTGAGACGATGAGTGCAGCACTGCTGCAGAGCTGCACTGCTGAGGAGCGGGCCTTCTCTGTCATTTGGTGGGGGGTATCGAGGTAAACTCACGACTGCGCTCCATGTCCCTCAGGACTTCCGGGGACATCCTCAGCCTGTCAATATGCTCGCGCACCACCCCGGCCCACTTCTGCAGTGACTCCATGGCATTCCAAGGCCTGGACATGTCCACCACCAGCAGGACCACGGTGTCCGTCAGGTTCTCCTGCGACACCACGAACTTCTGCAGGCCCTTGTGGTACAAGTCACCATCCAGCACCCAGATGTTGCACCTGGTGTCATCTGAGGACAGAGATCGTAGGTGTTAAAGTGAACGTCATAAAAATGAAAACAGTGACGACATGGAGATGATTAATGCAGTACACTGCCTACCGGAGCAGTGGCTGTTCACTTCAAACTACTGTATGAATGGCTACAAATGCTGGTGTAGAACTGCACTGTGAAACTCTGGCTGGTCACAATGTGACTCGCTCACTGCATTCCACATAACGATGACCGGGCTGCCATACTGATAAGTCCAGCTGTCGGCTGGTCCCATGGAGCAGCTGTGCTGTGACCATAATCCTGACTGCAATGCATACCATCGACGTCATCGTCGTGAACGCTGAAGTACAGGTACTCGATACCCCTTCCCCTCAGGTACTCCTCCACTCCCTGGAGTTTTGCGACCAAGGCAGTTTTACCTGCTCCGACTTCACCTGCAAATAGGGTGCAGGTCCAATAATGAACGTTTGAGTCCTTCACGCTACAAAACAGCAGTACCTACCCTACCTATGAATTACACAAAAAAAACATAAATTACTGCTAAAACAGGAAGCATAAAACCATCACGTTTAAAAAGTGAAATATCAAATCATTCAGATCTCAACAATAATTTCAAGTATGTATGTAATGATCTCCGTACTCAACGGAACGAAGGCAAACTTGAGTCTTTATGCAGGAAGGGATTTATTACAGAAAACAAAGGCTTGGTACATAAACACATTAGCATGGACTTCAGCCTCTAAATAACCAGACATGAATACATACATGCATGGATGCATACAACAACTGGCAAGGAAGTGAAAACAGTGAAGGGCTTAAATAGACATGGAGAACGAGTGAGGACAAGTGAAGTACATAAAGACATTAAACAACTAATTATCTAATTACAATGACCTTAACAAGGAACCAAAAGGGCGACACCTAGGGAACATAAGGAGGTATGACAGGGAGGGCATGACAATGTACTTCAATTGCACTAAAGCCAACCTATATAAAGGTGATAAAGTTCAGTTTAAATTTCAAACTATTTTATTTATAAATAACAATTACCACATTCGTAAGTACAATTCAATGAATCACGCCAAAAATCCGTAGGCTTTTGTCATATTAAAGATATAACTGTGACGAATGCTCAGAGAAATTAAATATACATTGCAATACAAGTTAAAGAGGCAGAAATCGGAAAAAACGAACTGAACCAAACTGGACAGATCAGCGTGTGATAGCAGCTCCATCATACTCCTAACCGAGCTGCCATCTCTAAACCGGTCTCTTTATCTGTCCCACAAAAATCATACTCACCCATGACGAGGACATTTTTGCCAGACGGCAGTTTTGAGCGTGAATGTGTTGCTACTTCGCTCAAAATTGAAGACCTGCGAAAAACACATTTTTAAATTATCCATGAAGCGCATCCTTTCAGACGCGCGGTTATTACTGCATGGCATCACTCATGCGCTGACGTGGTAATAACAGGGCTGCCAGGTGTTAGCGGGTCCGCTACACGGCACTAAGGTGACACATTAAAGTCATTCGTGCTTTATTTCGACTCCCTGTGCTCGCCGTTACAGCGCGGCGACCGAAAAGTACCATAGATTTAGTGCGTCATCATGGGTGGCGCCGCTGTCGGGGTCTGGTGCTGATGCGATGCGCTCAGGTGCGGCCATCTTCACAGCATCCTCACATCCTCACGCCCATGCCGAAGCCCGGATGTTCAGTTCAGCCCATCTGACGAGAGGCGCAGTACTCCACGGCGTGCTTACGGATTATCTCACGAATGCATGGCAACGTGTCTGTTTCCTAAGCATCTCACTGAGTGTTTGTGTTGCTCATTAAAAATTAATCAAGCAAAGCTATAATTTGCTTTCAGTACAATTCAGGTTAAATTCCTTCATTTAGATACGGTTCGAAAAAGCGAACTCAGTACCATGGACAGGGCACGGTAAGAACAGGAGAAATACGGGTTCCATTACAAACGTAAAGAAGAATGAACCACTTAAAAATAAATCAAAAATAAATCAGATCACTAGATCAGCTATTGAATCGTTCAATAAAGGAACTACTGTCAACAGTGTACAGTCGTGGTATTCCACCGTATAGGTTCTGCATGTATTCTCTTCAAAATATCGCATACATACATACACGCATAAACATTATACTAACAATTGAGAAAAACACAGTTTTCCAACCACTTTCTATATTACACAATTCTTTACCAATAAAATATATTTCTATTTTAACTGGAAATTGTGACTGTAGCCCTAAATCATATTCCCTATTCGCAGGAGAATAATAGATTTGTTTGCATGAATTATCGTGCTTACTCCAGAAACAACGATGACGTGACTGGTACTTTATTTTCCATTTCTAAACTAAGAAATATTTTAAGTGCAATATTATATGCACTTCTGAGACCACGACAAGAAGTTGCATCAGTTTTGTAACGCGTGACCTACATAGACACGGTGCAAGTCGGACGTTCACGCCAGGTGAGCGAAATCAGCCCTAATTTTTTAGATGTAAGTATGCACTGTATCCGCTAGAAGGCGCTGTTGCTATGCTTCTGCGATTAATATATATATATATATATATATATATTCCATAATAAAAGCGTTTAAAAAGTCAAGTGAATCAGAAAGAGCCGTGCCTTTCCTCTCGTCAGTGGAGAGAAAACGCTCCAGAGCAGGGTGTAACTGAAACTCAGTTTCTTTTCAGTAGGCCTGTTTTCTCCATACTGATTTGTGCGCATCGGACTAAGGATGTGTCCAGACTCTCTGCACGGAGTGATTGCCCTCTGAAGCGGAGTTTTCAATACTGAAATCCTTTAGATACCGCTACTTGGGACTATTTTTGACGTTCGAAAAAGGTAAGTTTTTTTTCTTTTGCACTACACGTTTAACTCAGAAAGCTACAGTGCTTGGTGCGTTGCCATTTTTAAAGAGTGTACACCCTGAAATATTTTCGGAGGGTTATGGGTTCCAAATACCTTGTGTATTTATTTCATTTATTTTATTGCAAAGTTAGTTTTTAATAGAACTGACATGGAAAAGGATTAGTATATGTTAAAATAATTCTTAATATATCAACATAAAATTTATAATCTGGTAACTGAAATAGATTTTATTTTTATTTTTAAACTTAAAACAGTTTTGAATCGTTGTCATTTTTTATCTGAAATAATCACATGTTCGAAGCTACGGGCTGTTTGACACTCAGGTATTAGTATGTTGCAGAATATTAAACATTAGTGCAATGCAGATATGTTCTAGGCATGGACACAGCGCGAGCGCATCCCCGTGCCCAGCACTCATAAACACTGCGGTCCTGCCAGCCTTGGTACTCGCGTACTTCCCAAACTGATTACGGTCCTGCTTCTCTGTGAGAACAATTCGAGGTTACCAGTTGTTCTGCTTCTCACAAGCAATCAAAACGTTACCTTGCAGCAACTCCAAATGCTGTAATCAGACACCAATCGTTAAGCAGGAGCTAATTAATAGGCGGGAATGCCTTATTCTAAACACCGTTAATGAATATTGTATGTGCAAAAGCGGCAAACTGTATATGTTGGGGAAATAAAGGCAGCAGATTTACAATGAAAATAAGTTGCCTCACTTTTGTAAGGCTGCAATTGCTGTGGGCAGTTTAAATACCCACAGTCTTTTAGTGACTGATGTACCAGAATATTAGTGAAATAAATCTCTGTGTTATACTACAGCAGTTGTTAAAAAGTCTCGGTACAACTGCGGTTCATGGTAGCAAAAACAACACTGGGTATATTTAAGAAGAAACAAAAGTTCTCTTACGTGGATATGAACGTGGTCGCAAAAAAAAAGAAATTTCCTGATGTGAACCTCTGTCACGGTTAGTGAAGTGTATAAGGGGCCGTTCATTCGTGTCAGGGGAAACTACCAATGTTAGAAATCATTATAATTACATTTTACATTAAAATTTTATTAAATATGAAAAAATGGACCGTACAATGGCTAGTATACAACGGTTACTTAGTTACAGCGCATAATATGCTATAATAATAATAATAATATGTATTTAAATAATATGAAAATGTAAAACATATAGGAACGATTGGGGTACTAATGAGGAAAAAAAAAACGATTCCAAAAACATTTTAATTACTGTACACTGCTGTGGAAATATCGGTCCCTGATAATATGTAGTTTTTAGTAGTTATTTAGTAGTATAGTTTTTCTTTACATTTCATGGTGATTGTCCTATTTAACTGGGAAAAAATAATTGTATTAACAGCAGACAATTATTAGTAGCTCATATTTATTATTGATAGTCTAAATGTGTAAATTAATTTCAGAAAACAAACAGTCCCATTTAAACAGAACATTCTGTATGCTTAGTTCTTCTGTGCCATTTTATGTTTACCCTATTTCCATATAAAAAACATCAAAGTTTAACTTTCTACATGCCTGTCATTAATAACAAGTTAGCTGTCTTATACCATAGAAGGGTTACCATGGATACGATGCACGTGCTGACATGATGCAATGATGGTGGTTGGAGCACCAAATGAACCCACAGACAATACGTAGATATTATGTATTGTAAGATGCCTGTGATCTGGCAAATTGGCAGTTGTAAAATTCGGCTTTTTCTCATTCTCACAAAATGTTGGTAATTCTGAGCAGTACCCAAGATTAGCAAAGAATCTCCTGCATGTCTGTCTTTTCTATGGAAAGCAAAATAATATGTCTCCCTTGTCTGTATTCAAAGCAGCAGCCCTAACAGTGTCACAACCCAAAAGCTAATTTGTTTTCTTTCTCGAGAGTAATTACTTTGTAAATGTGATACTGCCCTTTCACCATCATGCTATTGTGGTAACTCGCCATTGAGCTAATCTTGTTGAAGTGAAAAATTACCTTCATATTTTAGAAACAGTTCTGGAAGCAAAGTGTTATCAGATTAGTTCAGAGTGTTGCCACGAAGCAGTTATTTTCTTTAATGTTATTTGTTGTCTGTTAGTATGTGTGAATTCTGCAGACTAACTGTAGCCACTTCTACAGAGCGATGAAGACAGCCGTGGAGTTACACGGAGTAAGGTGGGGGAGAGAGTGGGGGGCAGCTGTAACCTCTAGGGCAGTGTGCTCTGCTGATACACCCTCTGTGCTGAGCAAACTCACACCACCACAGCTGATGTAATTCTGCTCCGCATTATGCCCTAGCTCTTCGATAATCCCCTGAAGGTCGAGGAGAGAGGAATTAATTGCCCTCATTTCGGTCTGTTTTTCAGAGAACTTCCATGGTTTGCATGTGTGATTATGTGAACTGTAACGAAACAGTCAAGGGTGGGGCGGGTTCTTGCAGGAAAAGCTGGACAGGGCAGCGACTGAACCAGAGCCCAGAACACCCGTGGATACAGGTGACTTACCTGTCAATATGTGACTAGTTTCCCAAATACCCTGTGATCACTGGCGTCCAGCGCAATCTGTGAAGAAAACAGTCATTGATGAAACAGGGCCAACCATCAGGGGGCAGCGTGGCTGAGATGAAAGAGAGAAGTGAAGACAGGTGTTAGTTCCTGTCTTTAGGAGGGGTGGGTCAGTGCACCCCTGTACTGTAAAGTTCTTTTGCTGTGTTTTTAGTTCAAGCACAATGATCATTAAGCGGCCTGCCATAAACAGGCATTATCACCATTCTGAGGCAAATCATTCATTAATTTTCATTCTGCTCATCCTGGTCAGGGTTATAGGGGGGTGGATGTGGAGTCTCTCCCAAGGCACCAGAGAGCACAAGACAGGGGCACCTGCAGCATATTCACACACTTATCTGACATTATTATATACAAACCAGTCAGAGTATGAAAAACTCCCAATGCTGCCATTAGGACATGGTCGCTGATGCCATTGGCTGGGTGTCTAAAGCTGACATTTTATGACATTTCCTCAACTGATGGCTACACCGGAAAGGCTTCCCATGGGACTTTGTGCTGTCTACATTTTTAATTTTGTTGGACAAATCAACCCTAAACCTTCAAGTTCTCAATTTACCAAGAATCATATTCAATGCCCCTCATTAAATTAAACATTTTACAGTTTAACAGCATAACAGAGAGTTTCTGAGCAGTTTAACAGGCAATCCAGGGTGTGAGCACTGCAAAGGAGACTTTGGACAGGAGTTAGTTAATGGAACCAGAGACACTTTCAGAGAACAGTGTAAGTCCCGTGTGGTCAAATCACAACAAGCTTTGAAAGTTCAGCTGTCATCAAAATGAAGGAGCCTCGTCACAGATGTTGCAAAGTCCCAAAAACGGCAAGCAGGAAGTGCAGGTATAAGGAGACAGGACGTCGGTGGCTGCTTTACCCCCACTTGTCATCTACCGGATGTGAGCGTCTACCTTCTCATTCAGTTCAAGTGTTGCGTTCTGTTAGTGATTCCACATCTGCTTTGTGTTTTGCATTTACACTAATCGCATTTTATGTAAGTCACGTGGAACCAAACGAAACGAAATTCTGAACATTAAAAAAATAAAGTGTGAATGATCATTAATGACATGCATTCATTTTATTTGCATTTGTTAAAAATTAATTTTGAAAGGTGAGGCTTTAATGAAGATTTAAGATCCGATATTGGATCTAATGATTATACAGTACGTCCACATGCTCAGTTACACTGAGTCTGATATTACCCATGATGCACGGCGTGGATGTACTTACACTGATGTGTGTGTGTCTGGACTTGTTCTCCGTGGGTGACTGCTCGTCTGCCTCCACCCGCAGCATTATCCATCCTTCAGAAGATGACCGACATCTACGAATCCGCGGCCAACACACTGGGAATCTTCAACAGTCCCTGCCTGACCAAGGTGGAGCTACGCGTGGCCTGTAAGGGCATCTCGGACCGCGATGCCCTCTCTAAGCCAGACCCCTGCGTCATCCTCAAGATGCAGTCCCATGGCCAGTGGTTTGAGGTGACCTGAAAACTTTTCTCTTCCTTTCAGGTGTCATGGACTTTGGCTGGCCTCTGTACTCTGCTGCTCTGGGTGCTCTTAACTTGACTATAGGAACTGCATTACTTAGGAGTTGGTACATAGTACATACCATCCAGAACAATATAACAGACATGTTTACACCAATATAGCACAATGCACTATAACTGCTGCATTTTTTTAAGCTTATTATTGGTAAGAGTATTTCAAAAGGACATTTTCTTAGTTATTCTCAGCTCAAAGGTAATCTTGACTGGTTTCATTATATTGTTGATATCCGATTGATTGACAAGATTGGGCCTTGCTCTGTTACTGTGCATTATCAATTTACACACATATATACACACGCTCTTTCATGCTAACACTATCCAACATGTGTAAAGATCCTGTTTAAGTATTTAAACATTAATTCACAAATTTAGACTTTCTGTTAGATAGCTGTTAACTTACACTTACAGAAATAGACAAACGCATAATTATAGACACCTAGACTTTTCTCTATACTAAATTTTAAAACTAATTGTTCACTGCTCTAACTGGGAGAGGATGTGGTGGCTCAGGTATTACTGTGTTTAGTTTATTTCTCTGAGGTCAGGTGTTCTAGTCCCAGTTGCTGGTGCTGCACAAGATGGTGTCTTGTCCAGTACTGGTCATAAGCTCAAATACCACAGGAGGGTTGTATCTGGAAGGGCATCTGATGAGTAACCCTGTACCACTGAAAAGGGGGGGAAACACCTGAGTAAGAGGTACCGCAACCGAGGTAGCGTGGATGAGCTTGTGTGAATGACGTAGTATAGCTGAGGTAGTGTGGACGAGCTTGTGTGAATGACGTAGTACAGCTGAGGTAGTGTGGACGAGCTTGTGTGAATGACGTAGTACAGCTGAGGTAGTGTGGACGAGCTTCTGTGAATGACGTAGTACAGCTGAGGTAGTGTGAATAAGTACTGCTGGTTTATGTTTTAGTTGTACCAGGGAGAGCAGTTACATGTGGCCTTGCTGGGGAGCAGATTATAATGATATTCCCTTTGAGAAGACCAGCAGAAGTTATATGAATCTGCGTGTATTAGCTAGCTGTGATAGGGTCAGGAGTTGTGTGTGTATGTGTGAGAGGGGCAGGAGTTGTGTGTGTGTGTGTGTGATAGGGTCAGGAGTTGTGTGTGTATGTGATAGGGTCAGGAGTTGTGTGTGTGTGTGTGTGTGATAGGGTCAGGAGTTGTGTGTGTGTGTGTGTGTGTGTGTGATAGGGGCAGGAGTTGTGTGTGTGTGTGATAGGGTCAGGAGTTGTGTGTGTGTGTGATAGGGGCAGGAGTTGTGTGTGTGTGTGTGATAGGGTCAGGTGTTGTGTGTGTGTGTGTGTGATAGGGTCAGGAGTTGTGTGTGTGTGTGTGTGTGATAGGGGCAGGAGTTGTGTGTGTGTGTGTGTGTGATAGGGGCAGGAGTTGTGTGTGTGTGTGTGATAGGGGCAGGAGTTGTGTGTGTGTGTGATAATCCTGTGCCCAGGATGAGCACATGCCCAGGATGAGCACATGCCCAGGTTTGTGATACCCATTTCTGCTTCAGAGGAGTCACTGTGTTTTTTCAGCAGTGCGTCTGTCGCTCTTGTGGTGAAGCAAGAACCAAGAAGCTGGCTGCACCTGACGGCGCTTTCCCTCTGCACACTAATAGAGTAACAGGTCAGAAACCGGAGCATGAAGTTTGTGTTTCTGATGTGCGAGGAGCTCCTGGGGCATTTCAGAGAGATTTGATGACAGCCGCGGACCGCATTCCTGTTTCACGCTGTGGGCTTTAGGGAAACATTGTCAAAACAGCCTTTGTGTGCCTCTCGTGACACCATCTGCAGCACGGAGATCGAGCCGTTTTTGAGGAATTTCTACAAATCCTCCACAGTGCCCCCCCACACTTATAAAAAGGTTAATGCATTCAGGGAAGTCTTTAACACCACAAGAGGTCTTCATCGCAGGGTTTAGCCAGTTCCAGTCAGCTAGGGCTAATGAGCTGTCAGCTCCATGTTCGGAGCTCTGGGTCCAGGCTGTGGAAACCCTATGTCTGCTAGAGCTTTCTATATCTCTGCCCTGGCACAGGCAGAACCAAAGTCTGTGGACAAGATGCCAAATGATGTATGTGTCTAATAGACAAGTAGGGTTTTAGTTTGGTGTCAGTCTGTGCAACGTTATCACAAGACTGTTTCTCAGGTCCCGTCTGAATGACCTGTTGGTGACTTCCTCCAAGCCCAGAGTCACGCTGAAGATCACGATCGTACACCTAGCTGAGTCCAGATAGCAATGCAGAGCTGCTGAGCGTGGGATGGGAATGCCAGCTGCTGGTGAAGAAGAGGAGGAGGATGAGGAATAAGAGGAGAAGGAGGGGGCTGAGGGTGTCAGGCCTCAGATAAACACATTGGTATGCTAATTAGCACAGAAATATCCTGTTTTCACTTTGACCTGCTAATGAAGGGATCCGGAATATGAAGCTTCTACAATGAATATTATTATGTGATCAAATCCTGCCTGCTGAGACATTTCCGCTGCCTGAAGTCCAAAAACAGGGTGTAGTAAAAGGAGGAGTAAAAGGAGCCTGCAGTCTTGTGGTGTTAGCACAGGTGGTCATGTTTAACTCTACATTCCACTCTGATACATCCCTTTGCTTGTTGTTATTTGCATATTATGGTGAATTGCAGCTGTTCCCACATGCACCACATTTTAGACATACGTGTTTACTCAGAACACAGGTGATCTGCATGCAGACACTGAGGTTTACATCTGTGCCTGTGTGTGCCTACATGCATGCACAAATGTACACACACACACACACGCACGCGCACACGCACACACACACACACACACGCACGCACACACGCACGCACACGCGCACACACACGCACGCACACACACACGCACACACACACACGCACGCACGCACACGCACGCACGCACGCGCACGCACGCACACACACGCACGCACACGCACGCACGCACACGCACGCACACACACACGCACGCACGCACACGCACACACACACATACACACACACACACACGCACACGCACACGCACACACACAGTTGTGAGTATGTTCGGCCTTGGCCCCGTTCGGAGGTTGCTCTCTTCGGCAGCTGGGAGCGGTAGCCTGAGCTGAGTGTAAGCGGTGAGTCCTCTGGTGTCACCTCGACCTGAAGCAGCTGACTCGGGCTGCTTTGCGGTCCTAACAGAAGGCAGAACCTATGACTGGACTGCACTGCTAGCGACACACACACACTTACAGCTCAGCTGTGTCAGGCTGGGGGCTGTTAAACAGACAGCTGGTCCGGGTGCCCACGTTTTCTGTTTTCTGTATATATATATATATATATATATGGCTGCTAACAAACACTGCACTTTAAGGCAGCCATCTTTCTAGTATTTGACCTAAGCTGAAGGCTCCTCCTTATGGCTGACCCACAGCTTCTACAGATAGGTTACTGACAATCTCTCTTACATTTGCAAAGTAACTTAAATAATTTGGCTTTGTTTCTCTAGGTGTATATTGCTACATGTGTCTCTCTCTCACACACACACACACACACACACACACACACACAAAAGTGCTGTGTGCTGAAGTAAAACACAGTTCTCACTGGCGTAGCCGCGTGCTGCTTATATTCAGGACCAGGTGGTGAGGTCTCTCTGGAGAGCTGATGATCTGTGTGTTCTCTGCAGGAATGGTTTGTCCTCAACAATAATGAGTGTTCCTTCACAACCGGTTTCCTTCTGTCTTCTTGAGCAGACGCGCAGTTCCCACAAGGTGTGTGGAGATGTGGGGCCAATTAATCAAAAACGGGAGGTATGCAGTAACATAGCAGAGGATGCACAAATAAAGACTGCTTTCTCAAACTGAGACATGCAGATAGAGTAGCTGGGAGTCTTAGTGGACAGTGTGATGGCCTTGCTGGGGGATGATGACTTCGCTCTCATGGGTGCTGGCTGCCTGTATCGTCACTAGAGGGCACTGTTATAGAGTGTACCACATTAGGGAGAAGGATCAAGAAAGTACAGGATTAAACGTGTCTCCCGACTCATTTGAGCTGGGAATGACAATGGTTTGTAGCACCATTCAAAGTCTTAAACTACAATTGTGAATCTAATGAAGTTGAACAGATGGGCGCCAGTCTTCTGAAGATAAACAGGCTTTGAACTTGACAGGCCTTGTTCAGAAGCAGCGTACATCTGCATTTCTTGAAAACTTGCGAGCATGTCACAGAAAATCTCTGCTGTTCCGGGACCAGCAAAATCAACCAAAGTGAGCTGGCAGCATCTGTTTCAGCCTGACAAATGTTGTGGTACGATAACGATGGTTAGTGAAAGGATACTTCAGTAGCAGGCGACCAGCATCTCGCCTTGGGCTGTTCGGTACACATATCTGTTTCTGTCAGTAAGACTTAAACAAAGATCTCCATCACATGGTTTTGAGTGGGGGAAAAGCAGACCATAATCACACTCCATGCAGGAACACTGAAACTGATTACAAGGATTGAAAAGGATTGAAAGGATTAAAAAAACACAACACCCACAAAGGCTACCGTCTGGGGAGGGTGACGAAGTGGAAACGGAGCCTCAGTGAGAACGGAGGTCTGGCTCTCTCAGCACAAACCCTAGGGAGAAAGTCTCGACTTTTCAACAGATCAGAGTGACAAATGGTACATTTACGGTGTATTTACGTACTCACACACACGCGCGCACACATGCACAGGCAGGCAGGCAGGCAGGCAGGCAGGCAGGCAGACAGACAGACAGACAGACAGACAGACAGACAGATAGACACACACACACACACACACACACTAACACAGGTTACTTTAAAGCCATTAGTTCTGCTCCCTGGAGCCTGCCACTGTCTGAGACGCTGCTAACCTTGTCATGGTGCCAGTCTGGAGCCATCTGACGTCTCCTAAAGAGAGTCCGGTGAATTCCCCCCCACTGTGCTCCTCCAGGTGGACAGAACGGAGGTGATCCGCAGCAGCACAGCCCCCGTCTTCTCCAAGATCTTCACGGTGGACTATTACTTCGAGGAGGTGCAAAAGCTGCGATTTGAGCTCCATGACATCAGCAGCAGCCATAACGGCCTCAAGGAGGCTGACTTCCTGGGAGCCATGGAGTGCACGCTGGGCCAGGTGAGCTAGGTTTACCCTCCTGGGGCCATGGAGTGCACGCTGGGCCAGGTGAGCTAGGTTTACCCTCCTGGGGCCATGGAGTGCACGCTGCGCCAGGTGAGCTAGGTTTACCCTCCTGGGGCCATGGAGTGCACGCTGGGCCAGGTGAGCTAGGTTTACCCTCCAGGGGCCATGGAGTGCACGCTGGGCCAGGTGAGCTAGGTTTACCCTCCTGGTTCACAGTAACAAATGCATCGTGCTCCTGAAGATGTAAGATCAATGAGAGAGAACATAAAGGTGGAACCACAGAAGTGAAGTCAACACAGACCTACTTTCAGTTCCTGTTTCACCAGAGACTGCCTGATGTCCCCCAGCATGTTATCACAAGCGACTCAGACTCTCTGCGTATGGTCTTTCCCCCGAGCAGATCGTGTCCCAGAGAAAGCTGTCAAAGGGTTTGCTGAAGCAGGGGAACACCACAGGAAAGTCCTCCATCACAGTAAGTGTCTGGTGCCTTGGAATGGCCACGTGTCAGGGCTCTTCCAGCACATGGAACTGAGGACATGAGCTCTCACGGCAACAGTGCCCACCTGTGTGTCTGTGTTGGGTGTGAGAGCGAGAGAGGACCAAGAGAGAGTGAATGTGTGCGTGTGTGTGTGCGTGCGTGCATATGCTTGTGTGTTATCAAATATGTTTTCCTATTACTGTCACATTGGATCATATGGAATTATTGATGTTCTGAAATGATGTTGTTTTACATTTATCAATTTTTTACAGGCTGCATTCAAATATGATTCACTTACTTAAAAGATTAGTTACATTACATTAACTAGTATTTTTAACTCATTTGAAAGGCAAGGAGAAGTAAACATAGAAGTAAACGATTCTTAGCCAACACCCGCCTCTAAAATGCTTCTTCATTTTTAATGTGCAAACCTTCCTCCATTTTGGATGAGGTATGTCCTCATCCTGATAATCCAGTGGGGTTTTGAGTAGTGCTATGCATACAGTGTTTGTATCCAGTATTCTGGGATTTATAGCTGCTCTCTCATTCAGGTGACCGCCGAAGAGTTATCCGGAAACCACGACTATGTCGAGCTTTCTTTCAGCGCACGGAAACTAGACGACAAGGTAGCGTAACGGGAGTCTGAGCCAAATACGTTTCCCACAAAGCGACTCCTTCTGAACTCTCGTGCCCTTACTGACACTATAAAACTGTTATATTATTAATTAGCACAGCCAGACTAAGCTGTTACTTCACATAGAACACTCTGCCTAACTGTGTTGGACTATAAGTGAAAATTACCTGTTAAAAAGATTTCCTTCAATGGGAATGATGTCAGTGACAAAAATAAATGTGACAGCTACGATGGGGACGGGCCCCAAAACATTAAAAAGTCCACATTTCGCCGCCCTGTCGTTATAATAACTGGACTGTTAATTAAGAAGGCAGGATTGAGATTTAAACAGATGAACAAGGTGTTCTCCACCTCTACTGCTATACAGTTCAGCGCTTATTGGAGCGAGTGGAAATAGATGTTAGCAGAGCATTGAGAGGTGCATTGTGGGGAAAAACAGTGGGAGCAGGGATGCGGCATGCTGGGTAAAGAGGGATGGTGGGGATGACATGGCTGAGTGGTTAATACCTTGTCTGTCTCCAAATGTGGCAGAGCATGTGAAATGGGCATTGACACATGACTTTAACAGTACTTAGTTTTTGTACTTGCATATGTCTGCATCAACTTAAGGAAAACAACGTTTCCATATTCAGTTGATATAATGATTGTGCTACAATGAAGAGCTGGTCTAGTCATATTAAGGTACTATACAGGATGATAATACATGAATTATGGCTTTGTAATGTCATGTTACAAAAGTCAAGACTGTTCTCCACCTCTCATCCAATTGTTTTTAATTTGCTGAGAAGAAGACGCGGCCCTGAGATGGACAAGTTTTTTGCGAAATATCACAGCACACATGCAACTGTCAAATAAAATGAAGCGTAGCACTATGGAGGACAAAGCCAGTCTCTGTTTGTGTCAACAGGACTTCTTCAGCAAATCGGACCCGTTTTTGGAGATATTCAGAATAAACGATGACTCCACCGGATCACTGGTCCACAGGACTGAGGTAACACAGTGACAGAGTGTGTACGTGTTACCACTCAGCTTTGCTGTGTTCGCGTTCCTTTGACCTTTGTGGAATATGGCCGACAAGGGGCGAGTCTGTTTGACCGCTGTACCCTATGTGTAACTGTATCCCTTATAGACGGTCATGAACAACCTCAGCCCGGTCTGGAAAACATTCAAGGTGTCGCTCAACACTCTGTGCAGTGGAGACAATGACCGTGAACTGAAGGTAAGAGGACATTCTCCAGAGCTATCACAAGTGGTTATGACAGAATGAGTTTCTGTATGAGCTTGGATATCCAATTATCCTCTAAGGATATGGAAATTACTATTTTGACAGCATATTAAAAAGAAAAGTGAAGTTCTACAAATTAGTGTCTTTAAATTTGCAGTTACTGCATTCTGTGTAAGTAACTTATGTCACCGTAATCCCTGTAGACAGATAGAGAGGGACACTTCAGTACAGCGACTCAGAGGACACACTCACACGTACAGTTTGTCCTCCCCATACATGCATGCATGGATATGCTGAAAATGCTGTTTTCTTCTGCAGTTTACACACCCGTGTTACAGATGGCCTTGGCCCCACTGCACATACAACGTTTTTTTGGAGTGAGAGAGGGTCTGCAGCATTCATATATACATTTGAGCCTTGGCATTAGCACGTAATGACATGAAAAGCAGCCTTATGATGGCGGATGAAAAATGGCCGCCTGTTTGCGGCAGCTGACACTAGATCAGTCCTCACGGGCCTGCACCCAGCCTCTCAGCCCAACAACCTCATTTCCTAACTGAAATCGCATTACCTGGCCGGCCTCTGCGTCGGCCCGCTTTAACAGCCCTCATTAGCCTCCCTTTGAAGGCGTGTTTCGCTCAAGCCCAGGGCTACTTTTATGATGAGTCTCCACAGATTTCAGAAGAACATCACAGACTGTCTGTGGGTTAACAACAGGTGCAGGGGTCTGCTCAGGGTCCAGATGTATTCAATTAGCCTGGTTCTTTCTGGACATGTTCGGTGATCTCGCCCCACCTCTTTAATGGAGAGGGGAGGGGAAGAAACCTTTTGGGGGGGGCAGTGTTTGTAAATGTGTTTCTGACCTGCGCACCATCTTCACTGACATCATGGAGGGCTGTCTGAAGGCTGGGTCAAAAAGCGCTTTCCTGTGAGGGTCAGTGAATGAACAGCAGGCCAGCGTAGTACAGCATTACTGAGCCCAGGTCTGCACCTGCACAGCTGATGGAGAAGCAAAGCATGTATCACTGGGCTACGGCAGGTCTGAGGTCAGCTCAGGATAACAAAACACCAAAAGAAACAACACGGCCTGGGCTAACATCATAATTTTTCACTCTCAAGAAAACTAAAACTGAGTAAAGTATTTTTATTTTTGATAATATGAAAAGTTAGACATATTACACAGCATGCACTGGTTTATTTGAAGGTTTCTTTCTCCTTCAAACTCACCCTCCAAATTCAGCACGAAAACGACACACACTGAGTATTAACAAGACCATGAACTATTAGCTTAATGTAAAGTTAGCATGCATACCATGCGTAACGGCGTTTTACTGAGGTAAAATATGGACAAACTAACGAACAAATACCTCGTTGGCTGCATGTTAGGACGGGGCTGTCTTGACATCCTTTGTCCCGTCCGCGGGCATTAAATTTAGGTTCGATACGGTTAGCAAAAAACGTGTAAACCGGAGCGTATAAACCACCGCGCTTAGCGCGTGCCGCAGCTCACCTACACGCGCCGCTCGCGCGCGGCCGCACGAGACCCGAACGTCACCTTGAGCCGAGATTTCAACATAAAACCGTTATTCGATCGGAATGAATAATATAACGAATGCAGCTCATTTTACCGATTTTCCTTTCTTCCCCATTTTTCTCTTTCTCTCCCGCTCACCCACATAATTATTCCGCAGTTTAAATCAGTCTTCTTACCGCGTGCCGTAGCTCACCTACACGCGCCGCTCGCGCGCAGCTGCACGAGACCCGAACGTTACCTTGAGCCGAGATTTCAACATAAAACCGTTATTCGAACGGAACAAACTGCACAAAGAATGCAGCCCAAACTGCCAACAATGACAAGTCTCGAAAGCAAATAAGTGTAAATAATGACTGAGACAGTTACATGAAACATGCACACGATCCCCTTTATTCACCATATAACAGATGCCCTGTATTGCATGTAATGCTAGTATATTTGTGCAGCATGTGGACGTGCCTGAATTAATCTCTGTCAGGGCTGAGATGTTCTGAGACGCAACGTGACGCCGGTAGCATAAATGGGGTGCTGAGTTCAGGAATAGACGCGACCTTCGCAAACACAGAAACGCGAGAAAAACGCCTCTGCTGTTTTGCTTCTCGTTACACACAACGCAAACACAGCCCCCGGTGTGAGTGTGATTCTCATCCGGCGAGCTGTCGGTCAGCCCTGTTGTTCCTCCTCCGTGGGCTCTGCTTCCGCGGCCAGGCCTCTGCTGCTGTTTATTGTTATCATGATCACAAACGCACAAGAGCGGGAAAATGATCAAAGGGGTCCCTGTGTGCCGACAGACGCACGTGGTCCGGGGCTTTGCGCACTCTTTGGCCTCATGTAAATTTTCTCTCTTTGATGTGTCGGCCAAAGCGAAAGGTGTTCTGCTTGGCCTGTTGTGGCCCGGCCTACAAACTGCCAAAGGTCACATTAATAACTTTTTTTTCTTGCTCAGTGGAGCGATCTGTGGTTCCTGTAGCAGAGCAGACTGCTTCTGCTGTCTGGATTGTGGCAAAGGTGCCAGCAGAAGGTTCGGAGACGAAGCGTGAGATGTACGCGTCGGTGATGTTCTCATGGACCTAGTGCTGCATACTCATACTCATATGTGTCACGAATTATTAGAATTTATCATCATGGTTTAGGGCATGTTAAATATGTTTAACGTGGAAAGAGGAAGGCATGTTGTTTTAACCGGGAGAAGTATAGGAATAAAATTAATATTTTAAACATTACCACTGAGACGTTTTGTTGTGACTCACAGATGCATGTATGAGGAACAGACAGCCTCCGATGACATGAGTAAGTGGTGCTCAGCCTGGCATTCAGGCTGGCGTTAGGCTACACAGTCCAGGGCTGTGACTTAGTGAGAACTGCTCTGTTTAAGGGACTTCTTCCTCTCTGGTTTTAATTCTTCCCCAGACAGCTTGTTTGTTTTTTCATTTTCTTGTTTTCAGTTCTGTGGTTTTTCCTTTCATTCTGCTGTTGATTTGGGCTGGTTTAGCTGGCTCTTTATTTTGTAGCTGACTCTTTTAGAAGCAGAAGGACTCCTGAAATGGACCTGAATTCTGAAGACCGTCCTTTGCAGTTTTGAAAGTGTTAACAGTCTAGACCGCTGTCTGTGATTTCTCCATCTCCACATTGTCACCCGTAATGACACCAGGACTGAAGCGAGCGTACAGTTCTGTTAAATGAAACGTCATGCGCTGCCATAATTAATTTTCCTGCTTTCACAGCGTGTCATTTCATATTGTGATCATTAAATTGTCAGCATGCGTGGGCGACCGGGCAATTATACACAAAGAACAAATATAACATATAGTCTTCAGAATAAACAAAAATATTTGGGGGAGGGGGGATAATCCACTTGGGGGAGGAGAGGGACAGAGGTCAGGGTTACGGTACTGAACTGCCATTCTTTTATCTACCTCGCTGTATTCCCTTCTCCGTTACCCCCTCCCCAAAGGTTTCTGTTTCTGGCCCCCCCACCTGATACAGATTTATCCTTACTCATAACATCTTCAGGGCTTCTTTTCTTCTCTTCACTCCAAATGAGCATGCCTTTGCTCTCCTGTCAGTTCTGTTATGGCTCTCCCTGGAAGCATGAGACATATCATTCGTGTCTTACCTAATGGAAAAACAACAATTAGAAAAGGACATTTTGGGTAGCTATTTTTAATAGTGCTGAATTTTTCGCTACGACAAGCAAATCAACCTGAATTCTAGGGCAACATGAATATGTAAATACATCAGACAGTTCAGCGGTGTCGTTTGTCTTTGTTTTACAAGTACACTATGTGTTATAGGTATTCTACAGGTATACTATAGAGTTTGCATTTGTACTAAAGGTACACTGTGGACAGACATTACACACAGCACACAGGAATGCGCAACACGATGCATTATCTGGGCGTCTGTGGTTCTGCTGTCGCGACACTGGTGACAAAATGAAGTAGTGAAGTTCTGCATACTGAGAGAGCACTGTAAGGGCACAAACGGAGCTTGTCTCGCAGGAGTTGGTGGAAACCTCAACCATCACGAAATCAGACGAGGCACTTAGCGAGTGACAGCGTGACACAGCTAACAGAGGTCTACTCAGGACGGAGACGAGGACATGCGACTCTGTGTATTCGTCATAGCGACTCTATGGCTGAACAGGCCCCCGAGTTTCACATTAATATTTCAATAAGCTTTCAAATGCTGATTACCCCCCGCTAGCGAGTCCTCATTAATCTTTCATCACTAACGGCTTCTCAGCTTCTCTCCTCTGTCTGTTTCACATGTTTTCTCTGCTCGCTAGAGAGAGTTGGCTGTTCTCGCTGTATTTCCGCTCTTCACACACATTGACATCCATGGACAGCACAGACGCTGCTCTTCCTCATCCCTATCTTTCTCACACCTCACTGCTGTCCTGCAGTTTGTCACGTTTTTTTTTTTGTTACTCATTTAAGGCTTGCTAGAGATTTTAACCTCCATAGAATCTTTGTGGATGCTGTTGGAAAGCTGACTCTGATTTGGGTGTGAATGAAGGTAAAAGGTGAAAATCACTTCAGCTAAGTCCCCCCCCCCCCAACCTTTTCCTTTCATAGTGTACTGTGTGGGACTGGGACTCTAACGGAAAGCACGACTTCATCGGCGAGTTTCAGACAACGTTCAAGGAGATGAAGGGGGCGATGGATGGCAAACAGGTAAAAGACAGGTGTGAGAAGCTTATCCCTCTGTCCTGAGCTCTGTCCAAGAGCAGCTCGCTGTGGAAAAGCTGATCTCCGCTGTTCGTAATGAAACTGCTCAGTGCAGGGAGAGAGGGGGCAGACCTGACCACATGAATTTTGAAAGACACAAATCAGTAATACATGATAGTAAGTATGAATATTAGAACAATGCATTAAGAAAAACATCACCATGCCCCATCCCCAAAATCCTTCTCATTCCTCACAGATTTCAGCTTCTCTTCGTGTTTGACAAATGCACTTTTGGATATCTCCTGAGCTTGGAGTTCTTACTAATAAAAAGCATCATCATCACAGATCAAGTGCTCATTTTTAAAATCTCAATGTGTTCCTCTCCATGTCCCCTCTTCTCCTACCAGGTCCAATGGGAATGTATAAACCCGAAATACCAGGTGAAGAAGAAGAACTACAGGAACTCTGGAATGGTCATCCTGAACCAGTGCAAAGTGAGCTGTGTTAGCAGATTAGGCTCTGCCCTCTGCCCTCTCTGGGTCAGTCGGGTAGTGTCACCCCATGTGTGCTGACGTCGTCCTGAAGTGTGCCCAGGCCATACTGGCCACATAGAGAGAAGACGGCGGGCACCTCTGTCATTCAGGCTGAAAGCCATCACTGACACTTTGCCATAATGGGATTAGAAAACCGACACCTCATGTACATGGTCACTTTAACACACGACTGCTTTCATCTGGCTCGCTTTGGCAGTACGTATTGACATAGTCTCTCGAAGGTTTAAGATCCCAGAAATGCTTCTCTTTCATGTGAAAAACTTTCAGGTCTTTATATTTCACAAAAGATGAACGTAGCCACGGAGCACTACCTCATGTTTAGCAGTAATAGCTAACAAAGAACACAGCAGCTCCATAACCCATCATCTTTGCCAAACACACAGGTTTGTTTCAGCTGATTAGCAGTTCCCAGTCTGTGCCCTGACTTCACACACACATACTGCGTGTGTCGATCAGTGCATTTAAATTGCCCTTGCTCCTCTGTTACAGATCATAAAGATGCATTCCTTCCTTGACTACATCATGGGCGGCTGTCAGATCCAGTTCACAGTGAGTTCTCGCCCTGCCAGCGGCGGCACACATGGGGATGTGCAGTAGCGAGTGGGCTGCTGAGGACGGAGGCCAGTTGGATTTGTGTTTGAGCCTTTCTTTTGTTCCCCAGAACAATGCAATGCAATGCAAATAAAGAGCCGAAGTCAGGATTAGGAGATGGATCCTGGTCTGAGCACATGAATGTGGAGATCCTGCATTATCTGTGCTTCAGGACTTTGAACACTGAGCCAGAAACACAGTTACGCTTGAAGTGGGAAAACAATAATTAACAAACAAACAAAGAAGAGAAGCAACTGGCTTTTCCATCTGTTTGTGTGAGCCTGTGGAATGGAAGGGGGAAATTATCTTCATCATACAGGGTTTCTCCAGAAATAATGTAATACCACCATTATTCATGCAAATCTCCTGTGTGAGGACCCTGATTACACTCAGATAACAGGCAGTCAGGAGGAAAAGAAAATAATGGATGATTAGACAGAGCTGGAAAAACACCTGGCACTCATCTGCAAACTGCTTTAAAGTTGGTTATCATTTAAGATTTATATGATAATGATTTCTAATTACCTGCCCTGTGCAAGGAACTTTCTCCTCAAATATGCAAACATCAAGCACTAGATAAAGCTGCCAGACGGCATTGTCATTTTCAAGGGCATGAGTATGTTAACGGTAGTTAATGTGAAAATGTGACAGCTGAAAACAGGTCCTCTGTCCAGGTAGCTATTGACTTCACGGCATCTAACGGCGACCCTCGGAACAGCTGTTCTCTACACTACATCCACCCCTACCAGCCCAATGAGTATCTAAAGGCCTTGGTCGCCGTGGGCGAGATCTGCCAAGACTATGACAGGTGAGGCTGACTCAGCCAATCACGGCCCAAAGCATGTCAGTGTTCCAACATCATTAGGATGTTAGTGTTTGGTATAATAACTCCATGATGGGAATTAGCCACTGATTGGGGTGTCACGGTTGGTCTTACATGCCTATGTGATGCATATTGTATAAGTAACATCTCAGATGTAATCCATTCAGCATCGTGTGTTGTCTTTTTAATGTTCTTCCAGTCTTATTCACTCTGTTGGCACAAATGATTTTAAACTTTAATAATAATTAAGCATACATGAAGACTGTTTTGTGATACCTTAGATATGTTTGGGGGGGGGGGTGGTTAATAAGGGTGACCTTGGCCACAGATCCCAGTGAGGGTGACAGTGTTGAACCTGAGCTGTGGGGGCTGCAGGGCTGAGGGGGGGGAAGGCTGTGAATGGCTTCTAATGGCACATTTCTTCGTCATGATACCACCGATTTTAGGCTCTCTTCTGTTCAGTCGCTGAACTCAGGGCATACTCAGTGTACAAACACCAGCTAACACTGTTTTCCTTTCCCACATCCAGTGATAAAATGTTTCCTGCCTTCGGTTTTGGAGCACAAATACCGCCAGACTTCAAGGTGAACCAGTCCGTTCTCCATGGACACAGACACTTACCACAAAAATGTCCAAATCTCTCCAGATGAGCTCCCATGCATCGCAGAGTAGTAAACTGATTAACCATCCCAGGAGAGACTATTTCATCAGTAGTGATTTTCTAAGGAATGAAGATCATGAGTAAATGGCTTCAGTTGGACCTGGCACAGTGTGCTTCTGTTCTTCTCACGAAGAGCATGTCAAAGAGCTTCTCATTCATATCTCTGCAGGTTTCTCATGATTTTGCTGTGAACTTCGATGAAGATAACCCAGAATGTGCCGGTAAGAGTCGCACCAGCTGTGGAAGATTCAGCTCTATCCTTAATGCATGAGGACACTTCAGTGCACAGACAGCTACATTGTTCACTTGTTCAATTGTTTATTTGTCAGTGTGGCAAACTTCAAAGACATTTCAGCTCTGAAATCCCTGGACTGGTTGTGACCCGCTTGTTAGAAGGCACAGCAGAACACAACACAAGCAAGTAGGGATGTGGGTGTGGCTTTTCCAGGACTAGGTAGGGATGTGGATGTGTCTTTTCCTGGACTAAGCAGAAATGTGGGTGTGGCTTTTCTTGGACTAAGCAGAAATGTGGGTTTGGCTTTTCCTGGGCTAAGCAGGATGTGAACGTGGCTTTTCCTGTACTAAGCAGAAATGTGGGTGTGGCTTTTCCTGTACTAAGCAGAAATGTGGGTGTGGATTTTCCTGGACTAAGCAGAAATGTGGGTGTGGATTTTCCTGGACTAAGCAGAAATGTGGGTGTGGATTTTCCTGGGCTAAGCAGGATGTGGACGTAGCTTTTTCTGGAGTAAGCAGAGATGTGGGGGTGGCTTTTTCTGGACTAAGCAGGGATGTGGGTGTGGCTTTTCCAGGAATGGGCCCAGAGCCGCTGTTTTGCTGCTCAGCAACTGCCTGACACCTTTTTAGCACCTCTTCAGTCTCCTTAGTAAGAGCAGCCAGGAGTCGATCTTTCAAGATGCAGAGCACCTGTGAAGCACCAAATCGGAGACATTAACATTTACCCTCCATTTAGTCCAGCAGCAGGAGTTAGTACAGGGTGACATGTGCAGGTTTGTAGACTTTACTCTGTCTTTTGAAGACTTTGGTGAAGACATGTACTCTGAACTAAATTAAAATATACTGATGGTGTCTGTTTTGATTAGAGCAGCTCTCCAGAAGCCTGTACTAACAGTGAAACCACCAAAGTTCTCCTTTATAAGAGGAAACACTCCTTTTATAGGGTAATGTTTCAAAGGTGGATAATTAACACATTCATGACTTAATGAAGTATTACATCATTGTTTAAGAACTGCTGAAAACATCAAAACAGCATCCAAAACATCTTAGTTGTTGTTCTGAATGTCACAAACTTCCTTCCAGTATCCTTGGTTAATATTATGAGTTCTCTCACCTTCGTGAGGAACCATCTGTGTAATTAACGCCTACCCAGCATAATGCTGGTCTTTCATTATTCTCGGTGACACAGTTTGCCTCTTTATTTGTGTAGGATGTATTGGTCCTTGCTTTAATGATGGTGTATTGACAAGACACCGCATTGTGACTTTAACGAATAAGTATAACCTTTAATGGAAACTTCTGGCTGAACGGTCCAGATCGTTTGTTGTTCTTTCATTTACACTTCCACAACGTTCCAGAATGCTCTGTGATGCATGATGAGGGTGGCGCTGGAGTGCCACACACACACACACACACACACACACACACGCACACACACACAGTTGCCCAGAGAATCTGAGAATACTCCATGGTGGTAGCTTGCAGGGCTCTCAGAATAATGCATCTCACCTTCAGGATTAAACACAGCATTTGTTCTGTACAGCACAATAGCCATGATAGTCGCTGTCCACATTGTGCACACACACACACACGTGTGTGAAGTGCTGCTGTGAGTGTCTGGGATGGGCTCAGGGAGTGCTCTGTCACCCCACCTGCAAGTTCACTCCCACTAAAACACACTGAATTAGGCGTGTTGCTAATATATACTCAGTAACTGACAGCATTAAGTGTTAAAAGACTGACAAGAGCAAACTGTGTCTCCCAGTTCTCAGTGCAGTAAGTGTGATTTGCTCTGTGCTGATTGGACATGGAGCTATCACGAGGACCAATCAGCCCCCTGCCTTGACTGCTGCAGTGCAGTCATGGTAACCCCCTGATTACTCTTTGTCAAAGGGCAGGCACCTTTATATACCTTTAGGCTCTGACCTGACTACTGCCAGGTCAAATCCATTTACAGCTTCATCTCTAGGCGAGGGGGCTGCTGTCAATCGCATGGCATTAAGTGAAGCCTGCACATGTGTAACAGTGTAATGTTTTAAAAGGGAGGAAAAAAGGAGGAACCACAGAAAATGGCCAAGTGAATGAAAAGAGAGTAAATGAGAAGATAGAAGGGAAAGAGCAGAATGAAGAGCTGCACACACTGAACACTCCACACACGCTGAACACTCCACACACTGAACACTCCACACACGCTAAACACTCCACACACTGAACACTCCACACACGCTGAACACTCCACACACTGAATACTCCACACACGCTGAACACCCCACACACTGAATACTCCACACACGCTGAACACGCCACACACTGAATACTCCACACACGCTGAACACTCCACACGCTGAACACTCCACACACTGAATACTCCACACACGCTGAACACTCCACACGCTGAACACTCCACACGCTGAACACTCCACACACTGAACACTCCACACGCTCATCGTTTGCTAATGTAGCTTTTGTCTTCCTGAAGTGTTGATACAAAGTGTAAAATAAAATGTGCAGTGACACAGGTGTTAATGCTTGAAAATGTCACCCATGACTGATTGGTTGTTGCTAATTCTGTGTCAGCGTGTTTAAAAATAGCCCCTCCCCCTCCTAGTCGTGTTTGGGAGAGCACACAATAACATCACCTGAATGTGTTTTAGCTGCTAAATTACACATTTCTGTGCGCCGAAGGTAAAAGCCAGCCTGTTTGAGTTCCTGTGACACATGCTGTGCACACAGATTCACACACACTTGTGTTGTATTTCCCAGGCATACAGGGGGTTGTGGAGGCATACCAGAACTGCCTGCCAAGGATCCAGCTGTACGGACCAACCAACATAGCTCCCATCATCCAGAAGGTGGCCAACTCTGCCTCTGAGGAGATGCACACCAAGGAAGCCATGGTGAGGAAGACCCTCCTGAGGGCCCACAAACTCCACCCCTGGTTTGTTTACCAAATATGATGCTGGGCTTGCAGAAATGTCCCAGCATTCCCAGTGTTCCAGAAACTACGTCATCAAACCGTGACAGCCACAGCATAGAGTGACCAGAGTGGCGTGGGACAGAAGGTGAATGTGATGATGTGATGGTGAAAGGCTCCGCCCTGTTACGTGATCACTGCAGTCCACACTCTGTGGGTACGGTTCCCCGTGCTCATGCTTTGGTGCTGCCATAATCAACCCTGCAGTCAAATTAAATCTGACATGCTGCAACATGCAAAGAATGGCCGCACAGCGCGTTACAGGATACGAAAGCTGGCGTCATTATGATCTACGCATTATAAGAACGGCGTGACGTAAGCCTTACAAATCTGTTACCGGAAAAAAGGCACGTTTCAAAGAGCTATTAATTTTTCATATAGAGGAACACTCCTTAAACAAGAACAATAATAATCAGTCAAATTTTATTAATAGTAATTATCTGTTTATCAGGATTTTTCACATTTATTTTTGTTTGTTAGTGTCACAGACACTTCCTTACCCGGTCAGTTAGTATTTCATTTTAAATTAATAAACAGTTATTTGGTTGCTCCCTGTTATCCAGCTGTTCAGCTTTGCTCTAAGTACAGCCGGCTTTCCCAGCTTTATGTTCAGACGTGTCAGCTGACCCTTTTCAAAGGTACAACGGCAGCCCTTCTCAGGATGGGAGCGCTACGCCTTTGAGGCAGTGAGTGCAGCTGTGCCTCTGTGCTCAGGAATACTTCATCCTGCTCATCCTGACGGACGGTGTGATCACGGACATGGCGGACACACGCGAGGCCATCGTACACGCCTCCCACCTGCCCATGTCCATCATCATCGTCGGCATCGGCAGCGCCGACTTCAGCGACATGCAGATGCTGGATGGCGACGACGGCATCCTACGCTCGCCCAAGGGGGAGCCCGTGCTCAGGGACATCGTCCAGTTCGTGCCCTTCCGCAACTTCAAGCATGTGAGTTTTCATCATCTGCTGCGTTGGGGTGAAGCTGTTCAGCTAAAAGGAGGCCCTGTGGGAGACGTCGTTGTATTGGTGTCATTCGTGCTATTTCATGTAATGGAGTGACCTCAAGTGCTACGATGACCTCACAGTCTCTAATGCACGGTGATGACCTCATTCGTGGTCTCTGATGCGCAGCTGTGACCTCATTCGTGGTCTCTGATGCACAGCTGTGACCTCATTCGTGGTCTCTGATGCGCAGCTGTGACCTCATTCGTGGTCTCTGATGCGCTTTTTTGACCTCGCTGACATTCTCACATCCTGCAATGACCTCACTAAGGATTTCTCACACACTGTTGTCTACACTGCGATAACTTCACTTTATATAAACATGACCAATATGCGAAAGAGGTTTTGTATTGTATGTGCGTACCAGCACAGTGTGAGCCATCATGATTGAATTACTAAAGTGCTGGAGTAGAGATTCCTCATTAGATCACTGCAGCTCAAAATGGAGTGTCTTCTTGGCTTTGTATTTTTCTCAATACTGCATTTCCAAACATTCTTACGTCTTTCGGAGCAGCTAACATCACATTTCTGTCCTTTTTTATGCGTCGTCTCTTGTTCTGTTTCCCAGGCGGATGCTGTCAGGAGGAACTGACACTGTTATCGCTGTGTCAGATTCTCATGTACGATGAGTAACGTTCTGTCCAGAGCGATCAGAGGGCCGGAACACACGGGCTTCACGCTGACACCTCATGGCTCTGTGATCGGAGTGAAACTCATTCTCACTTCATGGGACGTCACTCATGACACTTGTGCTAACATCTCCGTTTCATATGTCAGTTACTTCCCACCGCACGTCACACTCCAGTTGCAGCCATTTATGTAAGGCTGGCACAACAAATGCCATGGTCAGTTTTTAAACAAACAATTAAAAAAATGAAGCTAAAAAAGACAGAGTGTTCTCTGACAGGCTTCCTTTTTCACCTGCTCAACAAAACGCGAAGTAAATAACTGAACCTGACAGTGCATTACATCAGCAGCCAAATTTGTGGCCATTTTTTTCCAGTAGATAATCACCAAGACAAGCGAGTTGGTCGTCGTTATATTTCTGTGAGATATTTTATCCGTGAGGGATGTTTTTGTTCCTGGGAGTTAACCCGTCTTTCCATTGTGCTCTGTCCATGAAACGGCCCCCCAGAGAAGGCTTAAGCCAGATTGATTTTGCTTTGTTTAAATATTGAAAGGAAGCCCCCGGAGAGAGGGGATTTCTCCTGAGTTTCACCACTGAAAAAAATCACAATAAACAGACAAAACTGTGATTGTAGACAGAGGGATGTTTGTCTTTTATTTCTCTGATTAATTATTTGATTGAATTCTACAGAACTGGTAATCTTGCATCAGAATTTTCAGTCTTTTCAGTCAGTGGTGACATGCTGAAGTGGGGACCCACTACTGTATGGCAGACATTTTGTCTACGTTTCACATATCTATCTTAAAACATTTCTATGTTTTTAATTTCCTTCCAGGCGTCTCCAGCCGCACTTGCTAAAAGCGTTTTGGCCGAAGTTCCCAACCAGGTCGTTGACTACTACAACAGCAAGGGGATCAAGCCCAAGGGCTTCTCCGATTATGAGTCTTCCAGGACGTTCAGCCCCTGACCACCTTTGCACAGATTTTCATAGCTCAGATTTTGCACGATTTGGTGATTTTTAACTGAACGAGTTTTGCATGTGGCGCCCCCTGCAGGTGTAACACAGTTGTTTCCTTGACGACGTTTGTACATATAAATAACAACTGGACTTATTTAAACGACTGCATGCTAACTTGAAAAACACATATGCGATCTCTGTTTTGTTTTTTTCTACAGGTTTATTGAGATTTTGCTAAATTTCTAAATATTCTTACTCATTTTGAATTGATGAGACTGAATAGTTATATCTGTAGTAGATCCATCTACTCTTGGACTGTATTTTGCATGTGGATAATAAATAAGAAGCTGTTTTGGCATGGGCTCTGACTGTGTGTGGGCAAGACCATGTTGGGCATGAGTTCAGCTTGAGGCGCACGTCCACTCTATGCGGATAGGAAGTAACAAAGCGGCCTTAACACCGTGCAGTCCAACACCAAACTCCAAATCACACTGTTAAGGTAGCTGAGGACCTTCAACCCAAGCCACCAGTACACACTTATCCTCTTTGCACACAGGCTGTAATAGTGAACCACACACACGTGCAGAAAGAGTAAACTCTTACTCTGTTTTATATATTGACCTTTCAAAAATTAAAAATTTTTTTAATGGAAGTCCTGAAAGATTAATGGGATTAAAGAAACAGTAAAATGACAATTGTATATCTTTATCTTTTTTTTATTAACGCATTCCTAGACAGAGACTTTCTCTGAGGGACATGAAATGTAATGTACTGTGAGCATCAAAAAGCTATACTGTGTTCACAAATGCACCTGACGTTTAACTAATTAAAGAGAGGGAAAGCCCATGACATCATGTTGCTCTGTCCTTCTTACTCTGCTGGAACTCCATTTTATTTCCTTCGGCGAATAATCACAGTTTGCAGATGGAAGCTTCATGCTATTTCCTAGATTTGTCATGATTACAGTAACCTAATCTTGGCCACAGATTTGCGGGAAACCGAGAGGAACAGAGTGAAAGGAAAAGGCGCTTAGACAACATTTGCAGGGCGCTGATGCTGAGATCAAAATCTGAAGTAAACTCTGTTTTCACATCTCATACATTGTAGTTCTGAAAAAACCTTCACTTAGAACCTATAATTTAAATTTGTTCTCCTTACATAAATTGATGTTTCTGAATACAGAAGCACATTTACGAACTCGGCTGAATAAATGTGAAGTCTGATAGTGGTGATGAAAACAAGCGTTTCCCCACGAGTAAACACCTGCTCCGTCTCACGTCTTTATTATCCCCGGGAGATGTTACTTAATTTAATGTTCAGATAAAAAGCAGCAGGCATCTTCTACTGGTTTTCTCCTGGAAGAGTTTACTGAAAGTTTTTGTATGTATTAAGTACATACTGTTTGACGTCACGTTTCCATCATGCTGAATAATTTTACATTGTAAAAACGTTATACTGACGCTGGAAATGGTGTGTGGGCGCCTGCAAGAGGTCTCACAACAGCGGATAATCAGCATAAAGGGGCTTTATGAATGAAAATCTCATCAGAGATTTGAGTTAACTCGGCAGTCATGCATAATTAACATTCCTGCACTAGTCTTAAATTCAGACAATCAATCTTCTGCACTTTAAAAGGACAACGTTAAACTCCGTTGTTGTTCGCTTTAATTGATTAGGTTAGCTTGTCAGTTCCTCCCAGTCATTATATCATAGCGACCGAGTGGCGGCCGTGTCGGCTGCAGTGACGGTGACGTCACCCTCAGAGCTCGACAGATAAGAGGCGATTGGGTAAAGTCTTGAGTCTGTAGCGCAGTGGTCTAATCCCGCTTTGGTGCAAGCGAGTCGGGTTCGAGTCCCGCCTGCTCCTCGGTCTGTTACTGTACTGAATCTGTTACCTTGGTATCATACCAACATCATGTTACGAGTTATCTTAATTACGACATTTGTAAAACTAATTACTGTACTGTCTTTATCGTAGGGTTTGGACTGTTTATTTTGTGTGCCATGTTCAATATTAGGCTTTCCGTAACGTTTCCAATTTTGCTGCCTGTAAAAGCACATAATGTAATAACTGTGCATAATGTACTAAAAATGTAGTAAAAGCTCGTATTAATTGTAATAATCTCCCAATAATTTAATAAAAATGGTGAGCCCAAAACGTAAGTTTTGCACATAATGCAATAACATTAAATTTCACCCAAGTGAATTACATTATGAATTTTTTTTATTAAATTTTTGTTTCTACGTTTTGTGCAGTTATTAGAAAATGTAATTTAACACGCCCTGTTTAAAGAAGCATCATAATTACTAAGACATTCTCGCAGCAATGATTAAAGCCACAATAAAATAAATGTTTGGTTTGTTTTTTATTTTCAAACAATTCTGCATATAAACACTCGAAATTTTGAAACACAAAAATCTGTGTCATGCAAGTAACATGCATAAACACAAATCAAAATTATGTTGGCATACAAATTTATCAATATGCAAATAGAGTTTGCTCACTATGGTGCAATCCTACGACATTAGGAACCATATTATCATGCTATCAAAGAACAGGGGAAGTATTTCACAGACGTACCGAGAAAGTATATTACAGACGCACCCAGGGAAGCATTTCACAGACGCACCCGGAAGTTCTCAGGGTGACATTTCGGAGGGGACTGTAAGAGGTACCACATGAGTATGTTTGGGGCGATACAGTTAAAAAACAAGATAACGGTGCAGTGACAATTTGGGTATTTCCGAGGGGTTTAAGGATTCAGGATGGCAGCTTTATGCTGCAGGATTTTCAAAGTGGCAGATCCGCTCCTGAAAGGATCCGGCATCCTTCATCGGTCGGTAATGACTGCAGACAGGTGTGTAAGACGTAGTGATAATGTAATGGTTTGATGGCACGATTAGCTGTAACATCAAGCTGTTTGTAAATATCGATAATGTCTGGCCATGTCTGTACTGTTGTATAGTTATATGAAGCCGTTTCATACTACACGATTTCTCATGAGCTCGCCCTATGATTGGCCGCTCTTCGTTAAAGCTAACGGGTGGGCACAAGATGTTAGTCCGTTTTGTGTAGTTTGTCTTATGAAAAGCAGACCCAGAGAAGAGAAAGTTGCTCATGTAATCCATTATTAAGAATACATTTATGTATAAAGTATACTCTGTACAGCTTATAGAACGATTTAGAGATGTTTTGTTTCTCTGTTTTGTTTCGTGTTGTGTTGGTAGTATGGTGAGTTTAAAGTTTGTGCGAAGCCTTCGAAGTGCCACGTGGTGGGATGAGCATTTGTCAGAGAAGAGTGTGGAGTTCCTGAAGCGGGACGTGGCTGAAGAGTACAACAGCATGACCGCCAGCAAGCTCAGCCCCCTGAAGGATGAGCCGTGGCCGAGGCACGGGTGGGAGGCCGGTGAGTTCCGACCCGGCCCGCTTCCTTGTGTAGGCCCGCCGTGTGAAGCGCAGACCCCTTCTCAGAGCGCCCTGTGCGCTGCATGCTCAACTGTGTCCAGAAACACACTGAAAGGTTTAAGTACTTGTATGTGCTTGTTTATGTGTCTTGTAGAAATGTGACCATCCCGTAGTTCAACAGCAGATCCCCTGGTTTGTTTTTAACATTGTATACCCTGCCTGTCTGCTTATGTCTGTGCCCATGTTGTGTCCGTGCCCAGGCAGCCGTCGGGTGGGTTTGTTGGCCGTCAAGCTGGGCATGGCGCCAGTGTGGACGAAGCAAGGGGAGAAGCACGCGGTGACCATGCTGCAGGTGAGCGTAGGTAAAGGTGCAGCAAGCAGTGGCATCACATGTAGCTGCAGCTCTGCATTGCACTGACATCACTGGACTCCCACACAGGTTCACTTTACTATGTTATGAAGTAACTCTGCCGGTGTTGGATTTTATCGTGCAGGTCCAGGACTGCCACATTATTCAGCACATTTCCAAAGAAGACTACAACGGAAAGAGTGCCGCACTCATCGTGGGAGCCAAAAACGTCTCGCCGTTCTACGTGAGTGTGCCAGAAAGAGCGGAGTGAACCTTTGCTGAACCGCTTGTTTCTGTGTATGGAAAATGGGTAAAACCGTCTGCCATCCACCAAAGTAATGCCGATTTCTGAAAAATCAGATCAAAATGATCAAATCAAAATCAGATCAAAAAATCAAATTTTTTTTTAAATGTCATTTTGTATGCTCTTCCCATATCTAACCGGAGAATGACCTGCTGTGTCCCTCAGAGAACGGAGAAGGAGATGGAGATGTTTCGTAATGCCGGCATCCCCCCGAAGCAGAAGGTTTCGGCCTTCAAGGTGACGGACAATGCCGTCATCAAGCCAGGTGAGCTCCCCCAGGTGTGGTGCAGCACCACCTGACCGAGCACCAAAGGGCAGAATGATCTCCTTTACTCGGTCATCCTAGATGTCATGACTGGATGCAGAGCACATTCCTCCCGTGTACCCTCTTGTTCAGTGGAGTGCGCACCGTGTTTCCTGACTCCCTGTTCTCGATACCCAGGTACACCCCTGTACGCTGCGCACTTCAGGCCGGGGCAGTATGTGGACGTGACGGCCAAAACGTAAGTGCAGCCGTGTTCTTTCTGTCTTTACTGTGACTGATAAACGGTACAGTAGGTAAATAACAGCAGAAATTATCCCACCCCGCTCTGTCTCGTCACTGTCCTGGACAGGAAACAGGAAGTGGGTGGAGTGTAAGTCTCTCACCATTGCTTATTTTTGGTCTTCAGTGAGGACAGGGAGAAGGCCACACACAGAGGTGACAGTAGAGCTTCCTCACTACTTGTAAGGGGAATAATGATCTTTTTATCCCCTTAATCCCACGGCGCCGTGTCTACGTGCTTGTCGTCTTCTCTGTCTGTCCTGTGGTCTCCCCAGCCACAGGCTGAGACATGTTTTTGTGATGCTGAGGCTCAGGATGGGGCAGATTGTGGCCCTTCTGAAGGGGGGGCAGTCCTGAAGGCCCCTGCAACGCCCCGACATCCTCGCTTTGCGTTAGCAGATTTGTCCTCTGGGCTGAGCCATACGGGTTGTTATTCCTGCATGTCGTCACCACAGCGTCTGTTGTCTCTCCCAGGATCGGTAAAGGTTTCCAGGGAGTGATGAAGAGGTACGGGTTTGGAGGTCAGCCAGCCTCCCACGGGCAGACCAAGACTCACAGAAGACCAGGGGCGTCAGGGCCAGGAGGGGTGAGTGTCCTGAGGGTGGAGTTGGGCACCGCACGCACACACCTCGGAGCTGAGGAAATGGCACAAAAGTGCCACATGTTTCTCACAGGCTTCCAGAGAAAAACTGTCTTTATCTCGAGTGTCTGTTCCTCGCTCTGCTTTACGTGGGACTCGAGTGTCTGTTCCTCGCTCTGCTTTATGTGGGACTCGAGTGTCTGTTCCTTGCTCTGCTCTATGTGAGACTTTATGTTGTCTTTGGCTGTGTTTTCCGTGAGCTGCTTGTGTAGATGCAGTGCTGTGATTGACACCGATGTTTTCCCAGGACCCAGGTAAAGTCTGGAAAGGAAAGAAGATGCCAGGGCGAATGGGCAATATTTACAGAACCACCTTTGGCTTGAAGGTGAGCTGCTTTGTCGGACTTCTCATACATGTGTTGTGGTTTACGGGAAATGAATACTGCGGGGTAAAGGCACGCTCTATACCACTGCAGTGTACGGGGCGGTCCTGCCGGAGGGCGCGCTCTATACCACTGCAGTGTACGGGGCGGTCCTGCCGGAGGGCGCGCTCTATACCACTGTAGTGTACGGGGCGGTCCTGCCGGAGGGCGCGCTCTATACCACTGCAGTGTACGGGGCGGTCCTGCCAAAGGACTCTGTGCTTTCCTCTCTTCAGGTGCATTACGTTTTTAACATGCTTGAGGCAGTGGTGTCAGGAAGGATTATCACTCGCTGGCAGTCATCCAGTCATCACTTTCCTACTCTTCTCGCTGCCTGCTCTGTTAGTCCCATTTGGGCGTGTAGTGTTAAGGAAGGCAGTGATTGGCTGCCTCAGCTCTTATGTCCGCTGTGGGTTTGAGGGACTGTGGGATTCCCGCTCATGTTTTTTCATGCGCACTTAGAGGCGATGACGGTCTCGCTGTGTCAGTGTGAATGCAACACCCTCCGATGATGCAGAGGGGGGGTGGGTCCACACCCTTAATGTAGTGCCCTCAGAGTTAGCAGGATGCTAACAGACATTCTGCTACCTGCTTCCTGTTTCCTGTCTCCCTGCAGGTATGGCGTGTTAACACCAAGTATAACATCCTGTACGTCCACGGCTCTGTACCCGGACACCGCAACTGCTTAGTGAAGGTATGACCTCTGACCCCAGCAGGTCACCCGGCTCGTTTCCTTGGGGGAGGCTCTGCCCCTCTGAGCTGTGTTGTAGTTTTTTGTCCCTTTCTGTCAGGATGGCTGCATCACAGAGTGACAATAAATGTCGTGAGAACATAGCATTTCAACTTTAGCTGCTAACTGTTAGTCGGAGAACTGGTCACACTCAGCCCGCCTCTCAGTGAGGCGCTAATGCATTCAGCAGCCCACGGTGGTCCATGTCGTGGGACTGATTGTCACAGATGCAGGGGTAGGTCCCGGAGTGGTAGGGGTGTCCAGTCACACGCTGGTGGCACCTCTGGGCACACTGGACCCATCCCCAGTGGAGTGGCCTACAGAACACACTGTGAAGGGCGTGTCCAGGTTCTCCTTTTCAGAGTGTGTTCGGTCCTTTCACACCTCCCTCATCATTCTTGGTGACTCACTGACAGTGGCTCTCAGTTTCCAGTGGAGGCCCGTTGACTTGCTGAGGTCCACTTCTTCATTATTATATAAGTGTTAACTAGCTGAGCGAGACATAATGAGTTCAATCCAAAATGATGAATGATCTGAACTTTTCAGTGGAATGCTTTTCCAAATCAAATTTATACATAAACGTACATAAAATTGCAACTGTGAAAATAGTGCCAAAGGTTTTATTAACACTGATTACTTTGTTATTGTTCAGTCTGACTTTGTTGTTGTGCAGAGTTAGACTTCATTTTACTGTTTTGGGCCGTTTATAAATGTGTGACTCTCCCTAAATTAAAGCATTACTCGTTAGAGCGTGAAGCCCAGTGTGCCGGTCCGACCTGACAATGCACCACAGGTGAGAAATGAAGGACGCGCAAAATTGAGATGAAAGTGAGGAACAGCAGGCAGGCTGACGAAAAGGAAGAAGTAAAAAAATGAAATGATTTTCTAAGCAGGCGTCTCTCAGCGGCACAGCCGGTGCAGCGTGGTTGCCGCGGCAACGCGAGCTCACCTAAACCCCTCCCAATTCTCCTGTGAGCTGCTCAGCTCTGTCTTAGCTCTGTGATACATGGGTATTGCTGTGACGCATCCCACACCTGTCCTGTCCAGGTGAGAGACACAAACCTGCCCACACATCAGGAGGAGAACCAGAACCCCCCTTTCCCCACGTTCTTCGCCGAGGAAGAGGAGGACCTGCCAGAGGACTTGTATGACAGCGACATGTTCCAGTTTGAAGAGGAGTCTATCAAGCTGCTGTAGGAGCTTCAGTTGGCTGAGTGGACAACAGCTCGCCAGGTGTGATCTTCTAACTCCGTCGTCGCCATGGCAGCCCCTTCATAAAACAAACACTGGAGAACACAGGATGGAACGTTCCAAAGGATGGGGGGGGGGGGCGTAACACGGTCAAACGGGAAACGTCACGTCACATTGTCATGCTCATCACAGTCTTTCAGATGTTTGTGTGTGTGTGTGTTTTTTTTTTTTTTTTTTTTTTTTTTTAATAAATGTGAGAACCTATGTGGCTTATTCTCTTTTTGTCGTGTGGTGCACGGTGTGGCGCGTTAAAGTGACCTTGGCTGTCATTCGTAGCACCTGTGTCTGTTGGTTTCCAGGTGAGTAAGGTGGGCACACATCTGTGTGGGCACCTCAGTACTTCTAAGGACTTGCTCAGGAGATGTCTCAAATAGAGTAGCAAAAAAACACGCTAATGTTGATCCCAGGTTTTTTTTCCTTCGACTGTACTACTAAGCGGCTTTTTGTTTTCCACAAAGCTGTTAAAATCATGTCCAGAGTTGGGAAGTCTGCGTGGTTACGGCACCAGTGAGTGAGTTGCGTAGCCCAAAGCTAACGTGTGCAGTGGGTTAGCCGTTTGGGCCGCGGCGAACGGCCACACACTTTTCGCTGTTTGACGTTCTGCTGTCGAGTGTTCTCACTACAGAGAGCAGCCAAGGTTGGACCATATGAACATGTTCCGCTGAGCATTTGATGAAATAAGAGAAGCACTAAATTAGTTGACACTCAAGTCCCAACGAACCTACGAGAGAAGGCGAGAGATGATATGAGCTGTCGCTTTCCCGGAAACCTATCTGTTGATGTGTTTTCCAATTAATTCTTCTGTGCAATGAAGCTCTGGTTGCTGAAGGCTGAACCCTGCACCTAAAAAAAGGCGTCCTGCCCAGTACAGAGCCTTGCATGGTCCATGGGAGGTGGCCCCTCTAGATGAGCATGGAGGGGCAGAGAAAGCGCCCGCCCCAAATCTCAGAACGTCTGACCTTTATTTACACACGCCAAATAAAACATTGCATCAATTTTGCATGAAGAGTGGCTTAGCAATTAACGAGCACGCCTGGGTTAGCCCCCTTCCCTCCCATCTGTGAAAGGTCACGCCCTCTACCCGGGCAGGTGCTTCCTTGGCCACCTGCAGAGGGGTCTTCTCAGAGTCGGTTTGTGTGTGTGTGTGTTAGTGTTCTGCTGTTGGGCTGACCCAGTACTACATCCTACATGGGTGAACATGTAGTCTGCTCACCCTACCACACCTGTCTTGTCGATATGGATCTTCAGGTGAGACGTAGTACCTGCAGGATGTGACGTTGTTCTGAGGTAAACCGCCCACTTTACCTGTTTGCAGTGACATGTAAAACAGGCTGAACATGCTAACATGCACTTCACTTGTATTCCAACAAACCACTGTTTCACATCCCAAACCAAAGGCCAAATAAAGTTTCGACAACACTTTAAACATGATGATAAAGGTGTTTTTGTTTTGTTAGTGCCAGAATTCCTCTTTAACGTACCCACTAATACGCAGTGTTGTGTGTTTTCTTGCAACAATTTTTCATTAGTACTGAAAGCAGCAGCTGAACTTGAGTAATAATTTTCTCTTCCTGCCTGTCAGCAAGAGCCTCTTCATTCCTGCTGTCTGTCAGTTCACTTCCCTTCTGCTTTATTATTAACATTAGCCTGTCTGTTAGCATTAAAGATCACCTTCTGTTATTTCAGTACTATTCGTCTGTTGTGTTAGTGTTAACTTTGCCAGCTCTGCTGCCTGTCAGCTTTAACTTTTTTTCAGAACAAGACAACACAAGCTGCTCCTACACTGATGCATTTCAAAGGGCCTTAAGCTTCCAGCAAATGGATAAGGAATCCTTTGACACGTTTCCATAACAACGTCAGAGTGACTGTGCTTACATCTTCTAACCTCACATTTTTGCAATAAACTGGAAAGTGTATAAATTCAGACAGCGGAAAAGTGTTTAGACAGCATGGTGAATGTTTTGTTAAATCACCTGGTGTGGAATTGGAGAGAACAGAGGTTATGGAGTGGTGGTCTGTTTCATGTCTGCCCCTCGAGATTCAGACCTGAGGTTTGTAAAGCAGGATTTACCCTTCTAAGCTTCACTCAGCCTCCTCTCTTATAGAGGGTGTAGCTGGCTGCCCATACAGACAAACAGCAGTAGGTCTGAGATGATTTTGGTGGGACCCAGCAATTCCAGGAAACCCTTTGTTTCCTGATTTACGTACAGTACAAAATATCGGTTTTCAGAAGGTTTTCGACCAGTGCACCCCGACAATGACCTGCATAACTGGTTGTTTATTTTTCATATAACAACCTGACTTCTGTATAGAGCTCAAAGAAATTGCTGTTTTATCCTCTAGTAGTTTATTGCTGTCCATCTCTGGGGGGGTTGGGGGTTAAGGAAAGGTTTATTGGAGTCAGTATACACGAATTATTGAGCCCCTCCCCTGCCAAGGTGCCGTTCTGGAATGTTTCGGAAATGTTCGCTGTAAAAACAGTTGTAGGCTCACAAACAGGAAGAGGTGGAGCTATGCATGCGACTCCAAGACGATAAAACGTGCACGCTCCAGACGAGGTGGGGGCCACGTAGCAACCCAAGGCCTTCCTGTGTTTTGTCATGCAGGGAAGCTAATCCCCCAAACAGGATCCCTGAAATGGAAGAACCCCAGAGAAATTACTGGAAGTATCGGAGTAATTTGCAGGGCAGAGTATAAAGATTATCAGCATGCTGATCCACCACAAGCAGAGACAAAGCAGCCCATCTTTTCTGAAGGACCTTCAGTATTGGACAAGGACAGGTCTCATGGGAAATCTGGCTTCTACAGGAAATGGGGGCGCCTCATGTTCTGCTCCTAATCATTACCAATTTAACCTCCTCGAGTCACTCCTCGCTTTTAAATTAAGTTTTTTTTTTTTTTCCTCTGTGTGGGAAATTTCAACATGAATAACTGAAGTTATTCTAAAATTAGCAGTGCAGCATGTAGTGAAACAAGCTTCATACCATTTTTAACATACTTTTATTATTTGATAAGTAAATAAATAAAGTAGTGTTTGAACAAGCCCTAAAGGACAAGTAGTTTGGGACTCACTTCGCCCCACCCTGCAGGTCCAAAGAAATATCTCATCACATTCACAGCAGTCCAGTGGTTCCATGAAGCTGAAGGAAAAAAGACATGGACTACAGGAAACGGTAATACTGGTGCCGTGGATGTCTTCCAGAAGGTTCCAGATGGTAGGAAGCCATGCAGCTGTTTGTGAGCTTACCGGTGTGGAGATGCAGCCTGCCTTTATATTTCTTCCCATTTAGCATCTGTGTTCTCTTTGATCCCCTCACTAGCCTATTCAGACTCGACACATTTGCTTTCAAAGCCCTGTTGCAAACCTGTCTGTTCTTCAGAACCCACTCAGTTTATCACAAATGGACCTGGAGTGCTCAGAACGCTTGTGACCAATTTACATACTCTGAACCATTTTCAGTTTTGTGATTAACAGAACAGCAGCCTGGATTGGGTCTCCATGAACTTCCTGGAACCTTTCAGTCTTTCTTTTTTATTCAGACATCTTTCATTCAGAGAGAGCTCATTCTTGTTTATTCAGTTGTAATGTTGTGTTTTTTCATCTTCGCTGTGTGTCAAGAGACATTCTTACCATGTGCTCTGAGAGCTTAATTAGTGCTGCTTTGATGATGGTGGCTTTTAACCTTAGTTACCATTTTAACTTCCAGCTTTCTTATATAATAATAATATAAAAGGTTCATCTACTTTTCTTTTTTTGTTCATTTAGATAGTTTAAAGTGGCCAGGGACTTCGCATTGAAGTGCTGCCTGAACGTGGACTAATCTCAGCCATCTCTGAGTCTCGCCCCAACTGTGGGATGAGAATGCAGACGTGGCTTTCTGCAGAGGTACCGCTTATCCCGTCCAGTCAGCGTGACCTCGCTCTGCAGGTGGTGCTGGGAGGTGAAAGGTCATTTCAGAGGCACGGCGCCCAACGCGCCTTCAAGCATCCTGCAGAGGTGATGAGTTCAAGAGCGCTGATGTAGGTGGACGTGGGCTGGGTTTTAACCAGCACTCCCATGAGGCCCTTTACGCTTTCATAATATTTGTACTGACATTGAGTTTCTTAGCTGAAGCAGCTACCAGGAAAAAAACGTACATTTTAGAACAGATTTGTTTACTGGATGTGGGACAAGTGCTCTGTTCAAGAAGAAATAAAGAAGAGAACTCATGAGCAGTGTTCCGTGCCCGTGGGACACACACCAGTGTACCGTGCCCATGGGGGACACACCAGTCTACTGTGCCCGTGGGACACACACCGGTGTACCGTGCCTTTATATTTGGGACACACACCGGTGTACCCGGCCTTAGCACTACCTCCAGATGTCACAACACTAACACTAAACCTCTATTCTCCCACAGCATCTCCACTTTGCCCACCACTCGCATTTAAAATGAATTTTGTAGCAATGGGACAGTATGCAGGTGGAGCGTCTGGCTGCGCATACAGACAGAGGAGCACAAACAGCCCTCTGGGGGGGCTGGGATTGCCCTCAGTGCCAGCGCCCCCCTGAGAGGTCGCAAGGTGACACCGGTCCCGCAGGGTCATTGATTTTGGCCAGCACCCAGCACACTGGTGCACTGTGGGAGGTAGGATCCTGGCAGTTCGAGTGCACGATGACAGCTGGCACAGGAGTCCTGCCGGGCCGCCTGTGATTGATGTCCATGCCCCGGTGCATTCTGGGATTTCCGTCAGACGAGCTCCTGTGAGCCAGGACCTCGCCTCCTACCTAAAGCTAATTCAGTCATGTGACAGGTTGACCTTTCAGCATGGAAATAATCCTTTGTTCATAAGAGAGTATGACAGACAACGGCAATAGGGAAGGAAAAGCATGCAGTGCATTTCGTCCTTCCCTGTACATGTTTAATTTACAGCAACGAAATAACTTGAATTACAGGATTCTTTGAAAGACCGTACGTCAGTTTGTGGTCAGTGTCGAAGTCTTCACTGCTGAACAGAATGAACTGCCCTGTTCATAGACAGATGAAGATGAAGATGATCTCTCAAACATCCATCCAGCTATTGTTTAGGTCACAGATGGGTCCGAGGCATAGTGGCTGAGTTTTCATTTTGAATATTCATTACAACACTGAAATTAATCACAGTCACTGAGACGGCTCCCTGACTCGCTGAAGCTGCCTCACCTTAATGACAGGAAGGGTTAGGATGATACGTTATCGGTTCACTCATTTGCAACCTGATGGACATTTCAGTGTTTAATTTTATGCAGCGAATTCATTATTAAAATCAACAACCACACAAATGAAACATGAAATGTTAAATGGCCATCTGGGGCAGGAATCACTGTTCAAGCCTGAAGTTAAACCACAAAACACCTACATTTGTTAGTTTGTTATATATATAACACCTGGCTGACCTCTGTGTGGCGTCATTTCTGAAAGCAGCATTCATAACAAGTGAGAGAGAACTTCCCAAGAGAAAATGGTCCATCCCTATGTGTCATCAGAGCTCTGGTGTCCATCAGGACGAGAGACACAACCCAAGTCAGGCGTCACACTGGATCATGTGTCACAGGTACGCTTGTATGCAACTAATCCAGATGACAGGCCGGCCAGTCTGCCTGTTGGATGGTTACTTAGCAACCCAAGGCCCAATGTGAGTGTAAATAAAGACCACTTGTTTAAATCTGATTAAATCAATAATGAATCCAATGGGCAGTGGGTAAAATTAAGTCTGTAACTGACACAGGGGTTGGCCCTTGGTCTTCTTGTGCCTTTTCTTAACAGCACCTCACACCAAGCCGGAACCAATACCTGCGGTACACTAGAGGGCAGTTTGTTTGGGACCGGACTGAGAGCACCGCCAGTAACGGGTCTTCGGGGTTCGATTGGACCCATACTACACGGCGTGTGTGAGAGCACCCTCAGACTTACATTTTCTGTCTGTTTGTGACACAACAATAAAAGGAAGATCTTCATTCACTGGGCCCATTAATCCTCAGCACACTGGGAACAGCACCTGTGGAACTGTGGTGATTAACTGTGACAAGAGAGCACCACAGTCAGGGTTAGTTTACACTCCCCGTTTACTGGATACTGGGTGTGGCCTCAGAGGCGGTTCTGTGGCCACAGTTACAGCATGGATAAGAGAACAGTTTAGAGCAAAGGAGCTCCATCAAACAGCCAAACACACAATTCACTCACACACACTCTGCTCCTTTCATCCTGAGTTCAAGAGTATTGAAATCAATATTACCCTTCATTGGTCATGTGACACACGGGCCTGCTCAATGCTGCGCCTGCAGGGAGTGACTTCATTTTGTCTGTGTCAGTGAGTGGGACAGAGAATGGACAAAGGAGCAGAATGCAGGTTCTCCAAGATATGTACTTATGGTCTCCTCACATTTATGGATCCGTAGCAGCACACAAGACCCTGAGCTACACCAGAGAGTTCAAAAGAAGGAAACTGAAAAAAGCACTCAATAAAACATCAGGTAGATCGCATGCTCCTTTAGCAGCTCCCTCCAAATCTAGCCAACCTTGTTAACATCCAGTCAGAGTCAGCCTGATGTGAATGTCCAATCAGCATCATCTATCACCCATAAAACTGTATTATGATAAGCTATGAAAAGAGGTGCCTTGGTACCATAACATTTTTAATTATCTATATAAAGAGAAGAATTTTGACCATGATGATATTTGTATTTTGGTTGTGAGGTTTCATAGGTGAAGAGGAAATAGAGAGCAGGGCTCAGCACACAACCCTGCAGTGTGCCAGTGTTCAGGGCTATGGTGGGAGAGAGGTGGGGGCCCAGCCGTACCGCCTCCCAACCCTGCTGTGTGCCAGTGTTCAGGGCTATGGTGTAAGAGAGGTGGGGGCCCAGCCGTACCATCTGAGAGCTGTCCGATGCAAAGCTGAGAACCTGCACCATAGCATTAGATTGCACAATTTTCTTCTTTTAAGTTAAAAATATATATGTGGAAATTGTTTGATGTATATCTTATTTTTGTCTTGTAAATATTGATGAAGGCATTGATGAAGTGAGCTGCACTCTGAATTTCGTAGTCCTGCACAGTACAATGAGGATAAAGGAATTCAATTCAATTACTCAGTTGTCAGTGAACCTTAAAGAATGATCAGCACAGTCTCAAATTCTCTGTTCAGCCTTACACACACACACACAAACACACACACACACACACGTGTACTCATTTGTAAGCCACTTTGGACAAAGATGTCTGCTAAATGTATATATATGAAAAACAATTCTGCAAATGAAATGTTGATTTAATTAATAATATTAAAAGCACACACTAAACGGGGTAATGAAAGACAAAATTCAGAGCAGCAGACAACAATGCCCCCAGCTGCTGGAAAGTTATGTGAAACATTCATAAAATATTAACGAGCAGACAATCTTCAAAGCATCACTTGGATAAGGAATACTAATGCCTCATACATGTGGCCGCGTCTGCAGGGTCGGCACCTTGCTCTTACTCGCTGGTAACCCTCGACTGTGTAGCCAGCGACCTCTTCATCTCTCTCCCCCTCTCCCTGCGTGCCAGGGGCTTCAGAGCAAACACCAAGAAACAGGCAGCAAGCTTGAGATGAAGCACGGAGCTCACTGCAGAGGTGGGACACTAAGCAGCTTGCCAGGGTGTCAGCCGTGCCCCCTGACTTGAGAGCCATGCCAAGACGGTGGGCTGGCCACGAAGTGTACTTACTCATGAGTCGTGTCTACATTGTGATATTATCGGCTCCAATACTGAAGGAAACACGTTTAACCCAAACGTCTGATCACACCTGGCAGATCAGCGTCCTGAGTTACCCCCCAGCACACAGGAGCACGGCTGGGCCGGCACACCTCACGCTCACAACATCTCCTGACGTGTGCTTTTAAGAGTATATTAAAGCTCGGGGATTATATAACTGAAGAAAAAAATTAAATATGTATTCTGAGCAAACGTAGTGAAAGGTATATTTTCACATTGCAGGAGTAATTGCAGGGCTGGGTTCTCTCTGAAACGAGCTCAATAAATATGGTGCAGCATTTTTTCAACATAAGGTAATTAATTAGCAGAGGATGAGGACTGTGGCGTAACTGCAGTTGCTAACTTGCCATTATGTATCAGTCCATCGGTGTAGCCTCAGAAATGGAAACTTTCTTTTCAAAATCCAGTAGAGGAAGTGTTGTGCTATTGTGGGAGGCAAGTTGCTTTTGTTGCAATCAATAAATTCTTGTTCTGGGCTAAGTGCACAAACCCTGACTCAGTCCAAGCTAACAATTAATCATGAGCTCTGCACTCAGCGGTTTTTATTAAATGGCTTTTAAAATATTAATGTTAAGTTTTGACAGTAGGTGAGATGTATAGAGTGTGGAGCTCTTCTCCAAGTCCCTGGAGGTGGCTTTCCAAACCCGTCAGCTGACCTCAGCACTTCCTTCGAATGCATGTGAGAAGACAAACCAAGAGCTTTATTTGCAGCCTTACAGCTGTTAGCTTTTCAGGAAGACACAGAGCACAAGGTTTTATACTCATGTACCTGCATCTGAGGGACCCCCCAACACACACACAGGTCCCAGTCAGTCAGTGACACAGTGTGTACTCTCTACAGTTTCACCACTTAGATGAGGTTCAGGGTTTCCTGGTCAGTGAGGTAACTGTTTTCCTCACCGAGACAATTTAGGAGGTGAGGATCCTCGTGGTTTGTGAGTACTTAAAGTGTCAAGGACCATTCAGCATAAAATCATATAAAATAAAATAACAAGCATATCTGGAAAAAAATGTGTGTAGCATGAATGTTTCATGTGGGCTTTGAAATGTAAAACCCTACAAGGGGTAACATCTTACATAATAGTGAATATTCCCATGACATTTATTTTCTAAAATGATAAAAGAATTACATTAGTAAGACATTGATTCATCTTTTTAAAATAAAATAAAAGAAATAAATTACAGCAAACTGTGTCTAAAGCCAGCTGGTACTCACAAAGTAACATGCAGCACATGAATTCATCAAAGGTGTACGTATGCAAGTTCTCATCAGGCAGCTTCCACAGGTGTTCAACAGAGAGGCTCTTACCTGCATCTGAGCAGGAACATCTCAGGTCACCACAGGATGCTGAGTTCACCTGTGACATGTGATGTTAAGTAGGACTTATGTGAGCACACTGTCCTAACGCAGCAGAAGTAGCTTTGGACTGGATTCCTGCTCCCGATGACTCCTGTCTTCATGTTCTCGATGGGAGACGAGCTTCACGTGGCCTAAGAAAGCCCATGGAGTCTTGACAATGCAGTATCTACCAGAGCATGAGCAGGACCCATGGGAGCTGAGTGAGAGGACATGGAGAGAGCCTTACTATTTCCTGCGTCAGCATTTTCAGTGCTGAGCCCAGTCCATGATTAATCATGTGCTGTCCACCGCATTTCTCCAGAAATAGGTCCAATAGACCTGAAGTCACGTTACCAAACTCAGATCCATTATTCTGACTTTGTTTGTCTTTCTTCTGAACAGTGAAGGCTAGATCGAGAACCTGCAGGACACTGATGGTGAACACGCCCATAGTGGACTGGTGTCTGCTCTGGCTGTCCATCAGGGTCACAGGAGGGTCTGCGGTTCAGTGATGAGGGCAGTGAGGGTGCTTCTGAAAATTGTATTAACTGTTGTCATTGACTTTGTGGCGTGGCGGTTTGATGGCTGGTGTGGTCACATGACTTCCAGCTGCCTGTTCTCCGTGTGGGTTACTTCCTTGTCCAGCATGGACCCTACCTTGTGCTTTGTGTTGCCTGGGTAGGTTTCACGGGTCTTGCCAGCACAAAAAAGTAAAAAGTGAACAAGTGAGAAGATTTAGAGCATAGCAGCTTTGGGAATAGTGTGATTAGCGGTGTTGTTTTATACTGGGAGTTTGCTGAGTGACTTTTTCATGTTTATTTTCAGAAAGCTGAGGCTGCAGTTATCCTGCATAAAGCCTACATAATTCAAACAAAATTAAGTTTTTCTGTTCAAAACCATAAAATGTCTTGACATCTTTGCAATAAGTCCATAAAAACAACAGCATAAGCATCGCTTTTGACTTTTGACTATAACATTTAGTTTTAAATAACTAAAAAGATTGCACTGTTTAATTGTGGTTAAAATGCTTAGCTGAAATTCAGAAAAGGTAAAAACATGTTTGAATAATTAAAACAAATGACCCTTATAATCCTGTGTCAGCATGTTAATGTGTTGCCAGAAGTCGCTCTTAGTTACCGTGCTAGAAATGAATTTGATGAGCGATGTTAAGGACTTATATCGAACTCTTTTGTATTTCTTAGTCTTTTGTAATTTGTTTATAGAGCCTAAAGCAGGGAAGAAAGTTAGTCTGTAGGACGATGATCATGTAGGATGATGATCATGTGGGGTGATGATCATGTACGGTAATGATGATGTGGGCTGATGATGATTGTGTACAGTTAAGAATCATGTGAGGTGATGGTGATCATGTGGGGTGATGATCACGTGGGGTGATGATCACGTGGGGTGATGCACAGCAGTCTACTGCATTTGACTGACTTGCAGACCAGGACATAACTGGACCTTAGACCCACCCAAAACAGAACCAGAACCTTTTAGGTGTCAGGGTTGTCTCTGACCTAAGGGTGAAGACCCACATCTCCAGCCCCCTCACCATATTCCCGATGTCCAGTTTAAAGGGACAGAGGAGCTCCGGCAGACTGCTAACACACTAATGAGAGCACCGTGAAGCGACGGGTGAAACCTGACACAGAACGATGACAACAACAGCCTCTGGCTGCAGATTGAGGCTGGAATTTCACCAGACTGCGAATTTAAACATGACAGATGGGACCTAACAGACGGCAGTCTGACAACGGTAAGGTGAACAGGCGGAATCGCAGCAGAAGCAGCGTCGTTGGAGCGCAGCTCGAAGCTGTCATCCCTGACAGGTGACTATGCATGCAGCGACCTTTACATCTGCTCCTCAGCACCACCAAAACGCAAAGCTGTTTAAATGCCCAGAATGCATAATTAAAGTCAATTTGCAGGATTAGTCTTCCAAACCTGTTTAAATATGACCCAGAGCATCCAGAAAGGGGGCATTTTCAAATTCCCCCATCCTCATCCCACTCCACTTAACGAAATAGGGACGCATTGATTTTAATTAGCCAGGATACATTGCTGAAAAGTGCTGATGCCGCGGCCACCCTGTTCGTGTCTCCACTTACCCAAGCAGCTCGGGATCTGTCAGCATCAGCACCGTCATCAGAGCTAAGGGTGAGATTGCGTCAAAGTTAATTACACACACAACATATGAGCATCTTAATTTGTGGTACAAAGCCATCTCCTCAGTGTATGCCTACCTATTCTAGTCTGAGTTGAGCAGATTTTTAGAATGCTGTAACAGAGCCATAGTAGGTAAGCATAACCACACAGAGAGGAGTGTGGGAAAATGGTCAATGGTATACACTTCACCTGATTTCCAGACACATCACACAATGTTGACATGGTCAGCGATACACATGACATCACACAGAGGTTGGTGGGTGGCCCGCAGTCCAGACCAAACCACTGTAGCTGACCGAGATCCTGTGTACCAGAACACTTCATCTACACCATCCAAAACAGACGTGCAGTCTACATACATGTGTAAGCGGGTGTTTGTTATGACAGGCAGTTATGATAAAAGTAAAATTACCATGTACTACATAAAAACACAAACCGAAGAGCGTGAGAGCACGTTGTGTGATTATCATGTTCCACACATGATGTTCTAACACTCGGTGCTGAACTGTTTTTACTTCTCGCTCCACCATTGTGTGAAATTTCTTTACTTTATGCTAGCAGTGAAATCAGCAGACTTGTCCTGCTCCCTTCAAAACCTGCCTGAACGACAAGAATCAGAAAAGGATTCGCATCATTCTGAAAATGTCAAAATCAGAAGCTGATCACCTCCGAATGCATCACACATCTCATGAGTTATTTGTTTGCTCACAAATCATCACTCCTCCAGAGAAGCCAACAGATGAGTGCTGTTTTCAGAACAACAATCCTAAAGGAGAAACAGTCTCTCCGTCTCTTATTCCACATGCTTGTGGACAGAGCCAAGGTGCGGTTTGTGCCGGAGATGGTCTACATGAACAGGAGCGATGTAGACATTCGTTTGTAGGCCACACTACACATTCGATAAGCTTCTCTGGAAGCCCCACACAGCACAACAGGGGTGATCTCAGCATCTACCATTTATGTGTGCATCTTCCCACTCATTAGCCCGCTTTAAATATGTTTTTCTACCTAAGTAGAATGTGCCAATGTGCGCATACAGAGCTCACAGAGAAGTGTGCATTATTTAATGCCTTAACACAAGCATTTAATGACTTAACACAATGATTCTTCAGTACCAAGATCTGCTGAGGCTGAATAAACGAACTAATAGAGGCTGTCCTGGAGAAGTTTCCTGTAATATATCAGGAAATTCCTCTAATCAGGGCTGACACACTCCCATGAGACACACACGGTACCATCTATGCAGAGCTTGTATGAGCTCCAAACCGATCACAGAGGCCTCTTTAATGATCTCAGACGCTGTTGTCCCTGACATTTATAAAGCGGAACAGGGAGGAACGATTTCCAAGCTCCATCCTTTCAAACCCTCAGCTCTCTTGTGATGCCCCGTTGCCATGGTGATGGGGCCCAGGTGTTAAAAGCACTTCCCCTGTGGACCTGAATATGGCATGGATCTCGCTGGCTCGGAGAAGTGACTCGTGTTTGAATGACTCGTGAGCAAAGAGCTCGAAGTGTTGGTGACATCGACAGGGGACCCGAGTGAGCTCCTGTCACACATGGTCCAGAATGCCGTGAGAAGCTGAGAAACAGCTGCCAGATCAGCCCAGAGCTAACAAGCTTTCTCATGTCAAACCCCAGACATGCCAATCGCCAAATAATCAAATCCAAATGAACTAAATAACTAGAGACTGGGAACATGCACGGCCCGTGTAGGGTCTGCAATCTGTGTATTAGCATAATCAAGAGTTTGGTAAGAGACGTGTTGGTCCTGTGTTGCTCCGTGTCATCCTACCACCCCCGCACCATCAGCTCCTTACACCTCTCAACAGTGTAATTACGTTTCTCCACCAAACATGTGTTAAAATATTTATGTACAGAGATATGACATATTTCAATCATTGTGACTAACAGCGCCAAAAAATGACATAACTATACAGCTGTCCTTTGGAGTGCTCAATGAGTGTGCCAACTGAGATTTTACTGAAGCAGGAGGCTCATCTTACAGAGCTTCGTCTGTCTTCAGGAGGACCTTAGATATATCTCACCGAACTTTAGTTGTCATTATTCTCACCTTACAGAGGGTCATTGTTTTCAGGAGAACATTAGATTCTATAGGACACTAAATACAGAAGTTTCTTTTCAATGTCACGATTCATATTGATAAGACAAAAACATGAATCGTTGGTATCCAGGACCAAAAGGGAGTACTTGACTTGAGAACGTTCTCACGTATTTGTCATTAATGCGTGGGTCGTTATTCATTGGGAATTAGCAAATGTGGTACAAAGTGGATCCAGCAGCACTTCAGAGTGATGTTCCTGATGGAGAAGGGATTTCCTTCTCATTACTTCCCTCATCCTGTCGGTGATTGAGGATGAGGAAACCTTCAGAAAGGTGCCACTTCACCTCTGGCAAGGTGTTCAAACTGCTCTTGTCACACGTGTCGAGACAGCTGACGCACGGCGCCGTGATGAGCTCGATGTGTCCAAGAGCGCAGAAGGGGGGCCTCAGACATGTCTTGGGGTGGGGGTGGTGGAAAAGAAGAAAAAAAACTACAGTAGGTAAAGCGAGTGTAAACTGCATTATTTATCACACAGGTCTTTTGACAAGGGGCCGAACTCTTGAGTTCAAAGCAGTTTGTTCTTCAGGAGGGACTGAGCCCTGTTTCATTCACCCTGCCCCCTTTCTGTCATCACTGCATCTGTGTACTGTGGGCCAGACCTGTCAGTTCCCTCCTGGACCAGTACCTATTCTCCCTTGGCTCTTCATGTCTGACTGCCTGTTGACTGTTTTACAAAATACAACCTACAGAAAACATGATGTCATATGGTAGGTCTCCCTCAGAACCACCTAAATTTAAAGGGAGAAATTTTACCTTCTCTTTCTGAATAAATAGTTTTTTTCCTCTTTTCATGAAGACCAGTATAGTTGCACAATCTCATAATGCACAGGGTGGTAATTTTCAACTGTTCAAGCAAATTATCAGAGGTGCCTTTCTCACACAACAAAGCGAGTTAGCAGGAGGTTACATGAGAAGAGACAGCCAGAAGCGACACACCGAGAAGACTTGGCGGAACTGAGAAACGGACTGAGACCACCTCAAAGCTGGACCTCCACATTCGATATTGGAAACTCTTGGATTGTGACACATGATTTGTTTCCATTTCCACATTACTGACTAAGGCAGAAGGACCACAATGAGTCATCAAAAGTTCTGATCTTCAGCCTCTCTGCTCAGACCAGGAGCTGACTTGTGACAGGTGTCAGGCTGACACCTTGACATGTCCAGGAAACGCACAGAAGGAAGTGAAGCCGCAGAAGGTTACAGACCATCGCTGCTGAGACAGGAGAATGGGGGTTGAACCATCTGATCTGAGACCAGCCTCACAGGAAATGGGGGAGGGGCAGTGGAACAGCGAGGTAATTGTGCTGCAACGAGACAGCTAATTAATCAAACATTTCAGATACACTCTGGCTGAAAGGCCACAAACTCCAGGGGGAAAAGCAGCACTTTCTAGCGTGCACGCACGCGCACACACACACACACACACCATGAAGGCTGCCAAGAGCAGGCAAACTGGAGAGGCATGTTATAATGGCAGTATAGTGTGTTAAAGTGGCTGTGCACCTCAATACAGCGAAACTGCAATCATGTCATGGGGGACGTGTCAGGAAGTCACATAATCACGCACTGCCAAATGTTACATCCTCAGCGAGGCAAATTAAAGATGTAGAACACGTCGCTTACTCTAAACAGACTACAGAGATAACTGTGATGTCAGTGTGCGTCACTCATCTAATGTCATTAGTGACCGCATGTTAAACCTTCGCCGCCTTTTGAGCACGGAGCCTTTCGTGTGAGCAGCACACAGTGCTCAGCAAGAGGCCAGGAGATGAAGAACAAGTGAAGTGATGAAGAGTGATGAAGTTTGTGAACCTGAACTCCATGTTTCAGGCCAGTAGAACATCGTACTTTTGGAGATGTGAACTTACTCTGTAACTGATTTACTATAAAAACCAGCCATGAGCTTTTTCCTCAATCACGCTGAAGGAGGAAAAGAACTGCTCTGATTGACTACAGGAGCTTGAGAATCATGTCTAAAGATCACAATTAACAATTATTCTTCAGTCCCTGGCTATAAATTCAAGCGCCAGCGTGACTCTCAGAGCTCGGCTTATCAAAGTGCCAAAGCAATTGCGGTAATAAAAAAATCATCAATCATTGAGAACCTTGGCATGAATAATGGAGACATACCCTGGATCTCTCTGCGCTGCACCGTGGTCTAATCCGGAAATAGGCACGTGGAGAGAGGGCACGGTGAGCCAGAGCGGCTTCCTGCTGGCCCTGTTCACGGCTTCCCAGCATGCTCTGCTTCCCACAGGGGCATATTAGCATCCATAAATATTAACACATGGAAATCCCAGCTGTTTCTGTTCCTGAGTCCACTGTTTGCTCTGTAATGTACCTGCTCTTCCAACACATCAGACGGCCTTCTGCATGTTACGTTGTCTCCCCCCACCATGTATTCTTTTCTCCTGCCTAATCCGTCGCACACACCCCCTGTCCCTCCAGGCTCCAGTTAGCTCTGAGACGTCCTCTGAGCCACCAGTCCAAAAAAGTAGGACTGGTTAATATTTCATATTGGTTTTAAGTACAGCTTAATGTCTGTATCCCGTGGACACATTTTTTAAACAATGTGCACTGATTGCTTCTCTTTGCCACTGTAAAGAAGATGATGCCCAGGATCTACACACATGCACACACACACACACACATACACACAGACACACACTCGCAAACATGACAGAGTAAAATCTGCGATTTACAGTGATCCATGTGTTTATGAAAATGAATAGCAGATCTATTTAATGATTTGAAAATGATTTTTTAGGATTAAAGTGTTGTTCAATTATCAGAAATAAAACATTAATAAGATCCAGTAAACCTATGAGTTGAGATGCTGGTGAAACTGGTCACCTGTGTAAGGTACACCTCTGTTTAGCTTTGCTGCTATTCCACAGCAGGTGGAAAAGGAAACAGGCCATGACAGGTGGCAAAAGGCAGTGACAGGTGAAAACAGCCAATGACAGATGACAGCAAACAATGACAGCTAGTGAGAACAATAAAAATTCTTTCTCACGTCAGCACAAACCCAGAAACACAGTGAGATATTTTCTGTAACTTGACATGTGTAATTGAGACACAGCTGTCTGCAGTGTGCTTGCTGTAACAGGGGCAGGCCGCTCCTTGCCGTTTCCGCTTACATAAGTCCTGCCTCGTTCTTACCTTTCCCCACGCAGGTGGTGGCCTGAGCCCTGCACAGGTGAGCATGCACAGGTGAGCGTGCACAGGTGAGCGTGCACAGGTGAGCGTGCACAGGTGAGCGTGCTGTCCATCACAACACTGAGCGGGGCTGTCTCTCACTCCAAGGCCCTCAAGCCCTTGTTCCCTCATTGTGCATTATTCTTGCTCGCTGTTATCAACTGGGACGAGAAGACACGCTCAGCTCCAGGGAGACATACAAAATCAAGGTGTGTGTGTGTGCGTGTGTGTGTCCAATGCCAGGCTTTTCTTTGTCCAGACTGCAGCCATATCCAATGTTAGAGTGAGGGTAGTCATGTAGTTAGTGTCAGGTTCACAACATACACTCTTAGTTAATTGAAACCTTACATCTATTGACCAATTGGACCACAGACTTTTGATTGTCAAAGCTGAGCTGAGTAAAAATTTAAATAATCACTTTTTTGTTGGTTAATACAGTCTCTAGAATAAATTAAGAGGAAGTAACGATAGGATCTGAAATATGTATTTTTCATTCATTACTTTCACATCTGTATGTTATACAGCTGACTGCCGAGCCTGACTGAATAACTCATTAAAATTTTCGATTTGGTTATTTAACCTCCGAGATAATACTGGCGTGTACTTAAGAATGCACTGTTGTGTTTCAAAAGGTCCACAGAGGATGTAAGTGCGGACCTTGAAATGACAGCTCGATAGCGCCATCAAGTGCCCATTCAAAACAAACGCTCTAAATGAGTCCCTTATCAGAAGGTCTATGTCGGCTCCTCACGTTTGGGAGACGATTTCACGTTTCAAGGCCTGCAAATGACAGGAGCCTTTAAAAATCAGGACATTGCATGTTAATACAACGTCTAACGTAATATTTTTCATGGGGCCCAAAATGTGCAGTGGAGTCCATGCATGCTGCACAAAACAGACCTGTATGCTATTACTTATATAATTAATCATTGTTTTAATACATCTTTTGCAGACGCAACTAAGATGTGTTTTATGGTGGACATGATTCCACAGACTTCATGGATTCAAGAGAGTTTTAGATATTCAATTCAACACACCCTCTGGACCTGGGGTTCGATTCCTGGCTCATGTGTGTATGTGCGAGCGTGCGTGTGTGTTCGTACCCATACACACACATGAAGCTTGTGTGCGTGCATGTGTGCGTACCCATACACACACATGAAGCTTGTGTGCGTGCGTGTGTGCGTACCCATACACA
>JABJVR010048712.1:76034-101450 GCA_025773905.1 Chitala chitala | reverse complement strand
CCCCCCCCCCCCCCCCCCCCCCCCCCCCCCCCCCCCCCCCCCCCCCCCCCCCCCCCCCCCCCCCCCCCCCCCCTCTCGTCCTTTTGCGCAGAATGAAAGAGGGGTTGCAGATGGGATTACGACAATGTTTTTTTTTCTTTTAATGAAATCATGGCCTGATTCAGTTTCCTGTAATACCTCAGAGCATAATGAAGAGGCTCACTTCCTGTTTCACAAATGGCTGCGAGGCGCACATCTGTTGCCTTCCGTAAAGGGCGCACTCCCGTGTCTCCCAGGAGCCCGCCCCCCATTGATCTTCAGCTGACCTTATGGGAAATATGAAAACCCAGCCGCCCACCAGTCAGAGGGCTGTGGCGCCATTTAATCCGCCTCGCTGTGAAATTAAAGGGTCTGAATTCGTTTTACCATACTGTTAATGGGGGGGAGGAGGGGGTTGAATTTGCACCAAACACGATCAGCACTGGCTGCAATAGCTCTCTCCATCCGGCTCAGGAGCATCTGTCCAGCGAGCGCCTGTCTGTATTGTCAACATTCCTGTCATAATGCCTGAAAGTGTCACCGTGGGTGTGTGACAATACCAAGACTTCAGGCTGCAATGAAATTAAGTGATTTGTTGGTGGGAGGGGAAGGTATGGACACCGCAACACTCCTTTACTCTGTGCCGCCCACGACTTTGGCAACTGTCTCACTGCAGCAGCTACTTAACAAGCTGGCTTTGTGTTAGCATGAGAGCCAAAGGAGCCGTTTTACACTGCAGCGGGGGGACAAGGGCTCCTCGCGACAATGCAAGCTGCACTCTTTCACACGTTTCCTCTGTGCTGTGATCTATAAAAAAAAAAAAAGTATAAAATATACGTTCACATTACATAGAAGTGTGAAAAATGCTATGTAAAAACAGCTAATCGCTTGCATATTTAATAGTCTGCAGCTTCTCTGGAATCTTTCTTTATTCCAATTTATTTTTCAGAATTGTGTCAAGCATTCTAATCAGAAAACATTCTGGGCTCAAGCTGACTTATTTTTGCCCTTTTACTATTAACAAACACTGCTTCGTTTACATTTGATACTTAAGTGAGGGACTGCTGAAACGCAGCGGGGTCTTTCAGCTTGTCCTCCTACTGTTTTCTATCGAACAACAGAACTTTTAATAAAGGGAATAAACAGACTACAGGACAAGTTTTAAAACGGTTTTCACCATCTAATGCATGTGTGTAACACAAATCATTGACAGTTACCGAGAAAGAGACTATTAACAATTGTTGCTAACAAACACTTATGGTGACATCACCCTTCCTGAGAAAGTCATAAGCAGTGGGCCAAACGGCATCGCAGAACAGCCTATCTGCTCTCTCAGTGATTTGTGGTTCCAGAGAATTATGGGGGAAAAATAAACTCATTTTGATGTCTGCAACACATTAAAAGCCTCAGATCCATTAACACGAGAAATGAGAACTGCATAAATATCTTTCTGCAGAAATGTTCATATTATAATATAAAAATTACGAAGGCTGATAATTGACATCTCTGAAAATGAAAGCACTTTTGTTACAGGTCTGGCACAGTTTATTAGAAGGATTTAAAATGGTATTACTTTAAACCCTGTAGAATATTAACCAAATTAAAATGATTCAGTCACTCCGTAAGCTTCAAGACAAATTTAAATTTTTTGCAAAAAATAAAAATAATAATAATAATAAAAAAAACAAACAGATTATCAACACTCACTTAACATGTAGTTTAGGAACATGCTTGGAAGTTTGTCTTTAATGACTGGTAAGTGTCTCAGTCTTCAAGCTTATGCTATCGATGACAAGCCAAAGGAGTCATCTGAAAAGTTTAGGACAGATATCTTTAAAACACTTAAATCCATACAGCTGTTAAATAATTATATACTTTGTATTGGATACCTTATATGGTATTAACAAATAGTTACATGTTTAAAAAATACTTTTAATAGGTCAATATAGTGAATGTTCAACCATTGAAATGACATCATTTAAAATTTTATCTAGTGTAAGACACAGGCAGAAGATCCATCATCCATGCGTTACCCAAGTGTGTGTCCAGGTGGTCTGGCCTGGAGCCTATCAAAGGCAACACCGTGGACACAGAGCCAACCAACTGCAAACAGCCAGAGAAAAATCTCTTAAAAGTTCTTTTCAGAAAAACTGACAGCATTTGACCTGGAACCCACTGAGAAAAGCAATCATTAAATTTGAAGTTTGAAGTGTTTTGACATGCCTTGCAAACATACAGTAAAAATTCTCTCAGACAACACAAAATTAGTTTCTAATGTTCTCCGTTCAGCGCTATAAATGCTGTAAACGAACGCCATGTCGTCTGCTGGTATACAGCCGAAATAGCAACACTCAATCCTCTTCTCTTCTCAACACTCCAGGAAAACACTCCTAACTTAAACAGCACACATTTCCGCTGTTTTCAATGACAGACAGCTCCCATAAAAGGAAAAAAGGACAATATCTACTGGATATTTGACTATTTTTGTTCCACAGAGAGCATTTCAGATTGCTGTTCCTAACAGCTCTACATCCTCCATGATCTTACAACAGGCCATGTGCAACAGAAACAGACCTTAATCTACAGAACAGACTGCTCTCACGTTGGTACAAATCTGTATATACATTTTATATAGTAAAAATATTTAAAGGCAGGTTATCTGAGAGCAGGAAATGACAATAGATACAAAGCTGAAAGGCTGATCGGCAGAGCATTGATCCACCATATTTACCCACAAGCTCCTTCAGCAGTTACTGGCTTGGATAAGAACGTGCGTTTTTACACAATTACTACTGCTTCAGCTGGCTGGCTCCACCTGCCACCTGTCCCCATGTCTACAGCTGAAAGCAGTACGCTCACCTCACATCCACACAGCAATCCCTCCCTCAGCGGACATCACAAGCACTACGCTGTCAGTGTAGACAAGGCTCACGTGCCAACCCGCTCCTGGCTGCCGTACCGTCTTTCGACTGCTTTCAAGCATTGCAACAGGAATGTTTTAAAACCAAAATAACCCTTTCATGCATGAATTATGAAAGCCACAGTCCAGATTTTTTTTCCTCTTTGGGCATGAAAAGAAAAAAATGAACTTTTTTTTTTTTACATGCATTTTTCAAAGAGTTCCTCACATGTCCACTCAGCTGGATCGCATGCGTTTCAGTTTTTAACTGAAGACTTTTACATAGCTGTCCACTGCAGTGACCACTATAGTGACCACTGTGCATGAAAGGTATAATATAGTAAAAAGTGTCTGAAATACAAATGTAATGGAGCTTGTTTGCCTCCCTCTAAGAGAGGAAGCCTTACCAGTTTCAGCACCAACATACAAGTGAAAGTTCTAACACTTGTAATATTTAACAATGCGGTAACACAGACGCAGGGGCGACCAGATGGCCGAGTGTCAGGATGCGTTTGTGCCTTAACTGTAAGGCCAGCTGTTGGCATAATGACCTCTAACCTTTAGTGCCTGTCATGTGGCTGATGTGGCCACACCAACTTAGGCCCAGTAGCTGTTAAACGCCGCCTCTGCTCCCATTTCGGACCATAACGACAAATGAAGTTGCTGCTACTTGACCTGTTTTAGGTGCAAAGCTGACTTAAGTAGCCACAATTAAATGGGCGTTCGTTTACCCTGACTTTTAAAACAATATATTTACCTAAACTGGGGACTGTCAACACTTCTAATGCCCTGAGTTTTCCATTAAGAAGTGGGAGCAGAGATGGTGTGTCAGAAGAACCTGTGCTTCTATGCTTATAGTTTGCTGAATAGCATTTTATTTCCAGCTATGTCAAATTTATACACTGAGCTGTCTATAAGCAATTTCGCTGAGACGACTGCTACACAGCATTAATTGTATATTCCATAAATTGTCCCATTATAAGGAGAAGCACATCTGCAGGAATGTCTAGAACATTCTCACTTATCAAGAGTATGAAATGTATAAGCAAGGGGCTTGAAACTAAAACCTATGAATAAATGCCAAAGGTAACCATGTGCAGGTACTGTTTTGAACGTTCCCAACATGCTGTTAACCTGCGATTGTTTAACAAAAAAAAATCTGTTGTATTTACCAATTAAATGCCCGTTTCTTCATTTGGTACGTTTGACCAGAAATTCTGTGTAACTACAGATAATGGCAGGCACAAGCACTCTGTTGATCACCCCGTGTGGCCACAAAGATGGACGCAGAAAGAGTTGCGCTCACATCACACAAAGCAAGATTGATTTCACTTTGAAACTTCCTAATGAGCGCAGCAAAAGGATGCGATATGGATGGGCAGAGTCCATGGGGAACACTAATGAGTCTATTGACTGAAAGGGTGTCTGGTTAGTTTGATGAATGATTACAAGTGGAGAACAGGGCTCCAATGTAATAAAGAGTTCATTCTTCTGCCTCTCCATCCTGCTTATAGTTCGTTGAAGAACTGCTGTCTAAACCCGTAACACAGTCAAACAATACACACAGTTGAATTCTATTCAGCGGTTACGCAAGGGTACAAGCTAGCTGAGCGTGCGCAATTGGGCTAATGTGTCGTTAGCAAGCTGAAGGAAAACATCCCAAAACTATTTCAATGCATCATAACAGTTCTGTGTGATTTTTACAAAGATGTCAAAAATCAATTCTGATTTTTAAAAAGAACTCCGAATTTGTGACAACCACATAGAGAAAGACCGAATCATACATTACGTAAGTTCCTAAATAACATTCTTGACCAGAAACTGAGGAGGAGCAGCAGCAGCACACACACACACACACACACACACACACACACACACACACACACACACACACACACACACAAATCTTTCACTTGGTATGAGAAGGTGTCTCAGTCAGGACATTCTCAGCTCCTTGGAAAAGAAAATACATCTTTGTCTCAGATGTCATGCAACTCGAGCACTGCCTTTTGTTCCCCTGTTCCCATAGTGACCGTCTCAGAGACTCCCCGCCAAATCACCATAACAACCAGCCAAAAGAGGGAGAACCAGGAAAATCCTCTGCAGTGAGCGAGTCAGGTCTGAGAAAGATGGCTTGTCAGATTCTACTTCCAAGACCACAGACCAAGAAGGAGATTCTTTTAAGTCGACACACAGTGGAACACGACATCCGCAATTTCAAATATGCATCTATGCTGCCCCCCCTATGCCCGAGCTAACAGCCTCTTCTACAAAAACCCAATTGTGTTATTTTCGTTCCATGAAGTTGTATGGCAGTAACTGGCTTATTGCTTATCACAGCCGAAACATTTTTTAAAAACCAGTTTCTCTTCCTTTTCAGAAGTGTAAACTTCAGCAGTACTACTCAGATTACAAAAGTACAAAATACTCCCTTTGCAGAGTTCCATCACTGCTTTAATGTAAGTAGTAATAACGCTCATAAAAATACTATTATGGTCACATACGAGTGGCAGCAGCAGAATTAGATGAACATTGCATTCAGAGTGCCTGAGTAATAAGCATTTGACAACTGAAACTGGATATAACAAGCATCTCCAAACAATGTCTTATGAAACACTTTCTATGAGATGCAGGGAGAAATAAATAAATAAATCGAGATCAGCCACTGACATTTAAGCAGATAGATGAGCACAGAATAAGAAATATAATACATCTTGTGTTGAAACGTACTGACTTGGTGCACGAAATGCCACAAATTAATCAAAAACTTACAAAATAACGAACGCATTTTCTGTAGTGCTCTTACTAAGACGGATGGCTCCAGCAGGACTTCCTAATTTCAGGATCAGTTTGTTCATTTCAGTTTCAAGACATATTACAGGTAATATCTGCCAAAAGGTTAAAGGGCTTCCCATGGTAACAAATGTGGTATAAGGAAACGTGCGCGTTCTTAGTCAAAGTCACTTCCAGAACTTTTCACAGTGAAATAACCACCCTGCCGTGCTCCTTACTTTAGAAATGAGAGGAGACCCCACAGCTACTACAAATTTTAATGTCACGCAGATGACATGTCGGGCACTGAGATCTGCGAGAAAAGGAGATTACTGCGATGTGTGAGGAAGTACATGCCCGATGATCACCCATTTCCTGACAGATGGAACGCTCCTGTGATAATGGCATACTGTGGGACCACGACCAGGGAATGCACAGAGATCATTATTAGTGAGTAAATGTCAGGACAATCTTTTCACCCAGCCTTAAAGCTCAAAGACCTGCTAACGGCAGCCTCTCTACATTCCCAGCTAACAAGAGCTAAACAATAAACACAATAAAACATGATGGTGAGCCATCAATATGGAAGCAAGTTCTTCTGTCACCCTGTTCCGCCGTTTCTAAATACCTAAAGGCTGTTACGTGTGTCTCATCTCTGCCCGAGTTACTCAGCTGGTTCCTCAGCTCTTCGGCAGACCTGCGCACAATCAGGGCAGTGAGGAAATGCATGCACATTCACTCCATATGTAATGAGAGGTCCGTTGTCTTAGCACTGCCTTTGGTGCTAAAATTTATGGGTTTTCCTTTGTCTTGGAGTCTTGTTTTGTAGAAAGTGGAGAGGAAACAGCCATGTAATATTGCCCAGGCTGTCTGTAAAGAAATGAGGACACAACGTGCAGAGGATCACCATCCGCTAACTCGTGGGTTATCCAGTCTTTCTTACATTATGGGGACTATGTTCTTAGGGGTAAAAGACTGGCACTTGATGAACTGGCTGTGTTCCAGGAGAGACCCAGAACCGGGTCATGGTCTGGGGGGTGAGACAACAAAAGCCAACATTTGGCTTTTGTCAGCAGTATCCAGACTTCCTCTTGAGGCTGCTAGAGGCTTAGCAAAGGAAAGCAGGAGGAGGCCTACATGGCTTTTAGTGATTGACGTCATCACTAAGCAGGAATAATGTGAGGCTAAGAAACCCACATTAACTTATTTTATGCAAGTAATTCAATAAAACTCATAAAATCGGAGTTACTAAAAGGGCTAATTTGAAGGTTCGCTGTTGCAGTGATTCAGAGACTGAATGCATATGAACAGCTGGAGCTGAAAGGAATAATATGTTATGAAAAAATTTAAACACAGAATTATGTCTGTTTTCAAGCATACTTGGTAAAAGTAGTACTTTTACATATTTTTTGAGAACACAAGATCATGAAAAGTTTGAAACAAACAGCAACAATGATGCAACTGCATACATACGTTTGTCACACTTCTAAACTTCATGACAGACCCTCCGTCTTGACAGACCCACAGCTCGACTTTATCTGGGGACTCGGCTAAAGAAGCGACTGGATTAACTTAAACCTGGCACTTTATCCAATTTGACACAAATGAGAATCTCTGTTTGGGGGCTTTTCTTGGTAACGCAGAGCACAACTTTGTTCCATGTGGTCTCCTGGAATCAGTGAACATCACTGTTTATATGACAGGTTTCACAAGTCCTCAAAGAAGGAGGAACAATCAGATAGTTACTCCAGCTGCCACAGTCTAATACCTGATGGCCTGTCAACATGCGCTTAGTCTCATCTCATGTCAAGGGATCATCTCACACGTACGTGTACAAGAGCCAAGAAAGACTGCAGAAGTAAGGCACGCTCCTGATGTTCAAGATGCATAAAAATTAGCACATGCCTCTGTCTATAGAAAATAACACTGCTGCAAGGTTTTACTCTCAGGTTGCATTAATTACAGTCTTTAGCCTGAAAGAAAAAGCTAAAACTGCACCAACAACTGTTTCCAGATTTAGAATATACAATCAGACTCATAGCTTTCCCTGTTAGGTTCAGGACAGACTCCAAAGTTCAGCTTATTTAAAATGGCAATGAAAGGTGCGCTCAGTGTATATTTAACCGAGCTGACTGATGTGTAAAATTCACCACAAACTGACTCTCAGCCACAAGATGCAGTCCTTGAGCTACCTCTCAAAATAAAAAAAACGAATAAGATGGAACATATACAGCCATCAGCTATTGGGGGCTGGCTACTAAAACTGTCACTCAGTGAAAAAGACGACCCTGCTGCCTCAGTTTTTAAATATAGACTGAAGACCTGTTATGTTAGCCTAGTTCAGCCTAGCGTGTACATGTTTACGGGACCTGCAGCTGGTGGACAAAGCCTTGTGTGCCCTTCTGTCTGTTTGCTCTTTGTGTCTGCCTGTAGGGCACCAGCTTGACCCTGTATGCCCTCCTCTCCTCTGTCTCCTGCGCTTGTGCACATACTTGCGCCCGGGGCAAACATGAGCTGAACGGAAGGCACAAGGCCAGCAATGCCATCCCATGCCACCGGGGCAGCGACCTCCCCAGGCTAATCCAGTGAGTGTCGCTGGCTAGCTAAACGCAAGGCTGAACAGAAGCCCACTCTTGTCATATTTTACTTTGCTAATTCTTTAACACTTAATTTTTAATTACATATGGTTAGCGTGGCCAAGGCATGCTGGGGCCAGATGGCTTGCACTGCCTGCTTTAACTCTTCACTATGGTCCACTGTCCATTGTTTCTATTTTAATATTTATCTTTTTTTTTTTTTTTTTTTTTTTTTAATAAATGTTATTTTTAATTACTCAATTACAGAATTTTATGCATATCATTACTATACTTTCCTTACAGCAATGAGTTTTACAATCATGTCAGAGAACATGTTTATGGCACATACCTATAATACTGCTGATGGTTATAAGACCTCTACGTCATCACTGTAAAATAAGCAAAGATTAAACTGGAAGCCAAGAACGAGGTCTCAGAAGCACAACAGCTCAAACAGACATAATCTCACTGTGCCTTTTCTATGCCAATGCTACCTATAAGCAAGCATCAGCACATCCCTAAGTGAAATTATCATTCAATTGAAAAACTGGCTGAATTTTCTTCAAACAAAATTCTTATTTAGCTACATTTAACCAACTTGTGTATATCACACTAAGTATAGAACCAAACAGAACAAATAACAAATATGATGTTCAGTCAAACATTAAACAAACGGAAAAGCAGTGGCCACATGATATTCAAGTTAAACTTCAAGTATTCAGTACTCAACTATCTATGCAAAACCACGAAAGAAAAAAAAAAAAATTACATATTACTTTACAAATAGCATAACAAACAACCAATTAGACAGAAGCTCTCTATCTGTTAATATGACAGAGACATACATCCAGAAAGTCAGTGCTGCTGTACTTGACAAAACTGTGGAAATGTTCACTGTACAGGAGTAACATTATCCCCCAGAAAAAAAGTTCACTTAGAATGCCACTTACTGCATATCAACAGGGATCGCTTAACAAAACAATGACTGGCAGGTCATTTTACTTCTCATTCATATACAGAAGCTTATTTGATGTGTTGAAGACCCAGTCTTTTGTGCTGTCACATCTCCGCATGTTAATGCCTTCTAGGGTGGATGAAAGGAAACTGTTCAAAGTCACTGGAAAAAGAAGATTTCTTGATCTTTTTTTGGAGACCAGGGGATAAAAGCAACAGACAGTAAGATTAATTATTCACAGAACTCTTAAAAGCTAGCATATGTTTTATTGATTGTCAAAGATGAACAATAGAGGGCAAGGCCTTCAGCTCTGTAAGTGCATATGACTTCTTTGCAGGAGACACCGCAAAATACGCGGGTACAAGAAACAGAAACCTTTTTTTGGGGCCATTTGCCTGATGGGCTACAAACCAATGAATAAACACTCTTCCTCTGGGAAGCGGGAGTGTATGGAAAGCTTAACCTAATTGTGCATCTCTGCATGCAGGTTAAAAGCAGTCATTCACAATGGGTCATCAGGGAAGACATTAACCGGCCTCTTCTGTGGAAAAAGTGAGGAAGGGCTGTTTGTTTTGTGACCAAGTGCGTATGACTGAGGAATAAAAGGGCCTCCAGATCTCAGCGGTGTGTTTGACATAAAGTGGCAGTTTTTATGCTGTACTGAATACCGCGTGCCGACCGACTCCGGACAAAGATGTTCCCTTCCAGTCCGTCGTACCCTGTAAAGGCTAACCGAGCTCGCGCGCTCAGGAGACGAGCGAACGCGCCTGCGTGAAGCCAAGCACCGCGGAAAAGTGCTCAGGTTACGAAATTCACCTGCAGCACAAACACACAAAGGCTTTTAAATGCAAGAACAACAATTAGAAATTATTTTAACAGTACTTCCATTTTCTGCAGGTCTGCTAAACTTTTAGCTACATCAAGGGAAACTCTTTCTGTATTAATTTGCGTGCGTGTGTGCGAATGCGTGCATATTTTGCAGAATCATCAGCATTTTCCCTCTCATAATGAACAACGCTGTGTGTGAATGTTAAGCCGCGACGCATCATCATCTCCAATGTGCTCTCATTATGTTAATGAAACCCCAGCCTCGATCATAAATATCGGTATACTGAACATTTAGAGGACTTTTATTGCAGAAGCTCGGGCTTTAAGCAGGAAAAATATGCACAGTGCTGAAACAGAAATGACAAAGCGAAAGCAATGGGTGCACAGGTAATTATACAAACATCTTGTTCATAAGCTATAAAACAGAAAAATGTTTAGGAGAACATAAACCACACTTGGTTACTCTCAAAACAGTTTGTTATAATAGACAAAAAAGACTAAATGCGTGTTTTGACCCAAAACTGGGGGGGGGGGGGAGCACTTTAAAAAAGCAGTGTACATTTTGGCTGAGTGCTCTTCTGGAAAAGTTGTTAATTACTACACACAATAAATCATATGACAGGCTTACTGTGAACCTAAGTGGAAAATTGTCTTCCAAATGTTTTCGACTCAGATATTCGACGCACAGCCATTACCTTCATTTTAAATACATTAAGGATGAGGAGGGCGATTCAATTTAATTTTTAATTTGTGTACCACAGGAGGTCAAGGAGTTCTTAGTGTTGCTGCTGTTTCATGGGATCTGAAGCTGTGCACTACCATGTATGTTCATCTTTCAATCTCACATTCTTTGCAGCTCCACAGGAAGATCTGGCTGCAACGTCAGCCAACATATGACACAAGTCATTTCTTATGCCATTAATCTCTTAGTCACACACTTTATCACTGTGTGGGCTACAATATTTGACAAATTGCTTTTCGATGCACAGGGAGGACACACTTTGACAGCAAAGTGCAGTTGCCTTGGTTGAGATTCATAATAAAAGAAATTTTGTGAAATCGAAACCACTGAATTATTGTGTGGTACCAACTTCTTTTTAGAGAAACAAATCTCAGTTATTTCATGGTATCCTATGACTGTACATAAAAAATGAAATCAACAGGCAACTTGACAATCACTGCAGTGGAATTAATCCAATAAAAACCCAATCCATAAAAAACTTGAAATATTAGTCTGCCTGACTCTCATGACAAATTACAAAAAATTATGCACGCACAACTTTTTTCTTTTAAACTAACTTAGACCTCACAGTAACGGTCTAAACTCATATGCCTTGGGAACTAAGGACTACTGAGATACTCGAGTTTAAAAAACAAATGAGAGGAGTGATGCGAGATGAGTAAACAAATAAGAAAACATTGACACGTAAACAATATTAAGTTTTTTTTTTTGTACAAAAGTTGCCCTATGCGCTCACACCACACAAAATGTATGAAATTATCCATCAGTGTTTTAATTATCTTGAAAATCCCATCTGTAATTCACAAATCCAAATAGGCAGCCCTATATATAAATATTAATAAATCTATGTTACTTTTAAAATAGACTCTAACTGTCTTGATCAGCACAGATCAAACTGATGGTAATGATAGCAGATTACATCAACTAAACGCTGGACTCATTCCCACAAAACCCTCTGCTGAGGGTATAGAAGAAACATACAACAATTAAATCAATGGAATACATTTTACGTTTTCATTTTACAAGCTGCTCTTCCTATCTAATGAATTATAAAATAAACCTTGGGCCCTCATAGGATTAGCTAACAAATCACCCCCTTTGTCATCATTACAAACGTATTGAAATCTTTAGTAAAAAAAAGAATGCATTCTAAATCCAGTAAACTAACAAGAACAATTACCCTAAAGTATTAAAAAGGTCTGCTTCCCTTTAAACACACTGTCCCCACAGCCAAAACACTCCACTTCTCCCCTTCGTGTCCACAGTACACAAGTGTGAATCACAAATAACTAACAATATTGATAATAATTTTACAAAATGAACAAAGTTCATTACACTGACAGATTGATGCCACCTTTTCTAGCTCAAAAAAATAATTTTCTATTAATTAATTCACCATCCTGACAAAGCACCTCAAAATTAATTATTCAAGCTAATTTTCCAAAGGTGTAATTGAGGAATTAAAAGGTAAACAACAAAATCACAGTGTGCTTAATGATTAGGAATGGTGCCTTTGACACTGACCACCAGCAAGCTGCTGCGTGAGCGATCAGCGTGAGGCAGCCCTCTGCTCATCCTCTGCTTTCCATTTTACCTCAGGCCCTAACACACAAGCCACACCCCTCATCATTCCCAGACACTGCCTACCTCAGGCCCTAACACACAAGCCACACCCCTCATCATTCCCAGACACTGCCTACCTCAGGCCCTAACACACAACCAACACCGCTCTTTATTCCACTTCCATGTGATTACATATTTAATCAAAATATCTAATATTCCCCTAGTACTGCACATCACAGAAAACAACCATCTCCTATCATAAAAGTAGAAATTCATGGATTCTCAATATTAGCATTAATATTTTATTGAAAAATAAAATTCACTTTTTAAAATTACATACTGCTGATCCCACCTCCCAGCTTATAGAAACCACATGCGCTGAAACACACGACTCCCTTTAATGAGATCTGCAATGGTGCTCACACTTAAAATAAACACTATGTGAGCAGCCGTGACATGCATTTCACTTAGGTTCTTGTTTACGTGCCATTTAGAAAGTAAACGTTGAGTTATTACTAGTCTATTAACACAGTTACATTCTGTTTTCTGCTACACGTTTAAGTACATACTTATTAATTCCATCGAACATTTACACAGGTACCGAGAACAAACATGCCAATATCAAAACGGTGACGAGGCTGTCGTGTCATCAAATCACTGTCGGTTTGGCTCGTGGCCAATGAGGGTACAGACTGCTGGAGGGAAAACCAAGACAACGTTCAGGGTCGGACCTGACTTGGGGGTAAGTGAGTCTGCTGTAATAAAGTTAGTTTGCTAAGTAAACTGACTTCCATTATTGCCTTTGCTGCATGACAAATATTGTTTTTTCAAATTAAAAAAGTCTGTTAATAAAGTTTGGTCAACATGCCTTCATAAGCAGTTGTGAGAAGCAGCTTGACAGTAAGGCTGTAACAGTGCCCTAACTTCACAGGTACGGTTCACAAACTGAAACGTCTGGTTCAGGTTCATAACCTGGGAACAGCCATGCCACAAATGTTACAGCAGTTAACGTTTGGTATACTTTACAGTTATTTATTTATTTTTTTTTAGAAGTTTGTTGCAGGTACTTTTCATGACAATTTTTTGGTAGAAATAAAAAATGATCAAGTACAAAATATAGCAAACGCTGCTTATGTAAGAGTGTCATCACAAGATACACTAACTGCATTTAGAAATTTCTCTTACACAGGCCTTAACCCTTATATTCATAATTTATGCAGTCCACTGAAATCACCATAATGTCACCATGAAAACAAGAACACCAACAGCAGATGCTCAACACAGTGAGGCTAGTCTCCAGACATGCAGTTACTGCCACATGTCTTCTCCTCCGGCGTATGTTCTTAACATATACAAACATATGTAAAATAAATAAATAAGAATAATAAATATTCAGGATGGACCTTGCCAACTGCTCTCCTTTACCTCAGTACGGCCTTCGGTTACCACGACTCCCAAACCTGGACAGGTGGTTTGAAGCCAGAATGAACAAACTCTTACATTAACCAAACGCAATAAAACTGTTTTACTAGCAAGCTGCACAATCAATGGCGTTGTCTTTACTCGGCAGCTTCACACACGTGAAATTATTCTACTTGTCCACACTGAACGCTGATGTCCCGGTCAGGTTTTCTGTCACCAGCCTGACCTGACCTCTACACGCTACACAGCTGCCCCGAACCCATCCGACCTGCAAATAAACCCAGGGATCTCGTGGGTTTTCGGACCGACTTGCACGTTACCAAGGTGAAAGACTGGAACAAATGTTACATGGACATTTCTGCTGTGTTGCTGTATCGTTGTACAGAAATGGAAAGGATGTCATAAGCTTTCAATTTCTGTACAACAGTACAGCAACACACTAACACTTTAAAAGGCTCCACAATCCAGAAACAGTTGCATTCAAAATGTAAAAATGTATATTTCATTATGCTTAATTTTTATACCCCTGCAATAAAACATTAAGAACTGAGCATCTTATCTTTTTCTTTTTCCTGATCCCATGTCAGCCATAGAATGTAATATTTCATAATTTATAAGGCAGGGTTTTACCTAATGGAGGAGATCTGATTAGAGAGGGGTTACAAAACACTGAAACTTACTTCAATGTTGTGTACGCTTCTCATATGGGAAAATGTCATTAAATACTGTTATTTACCATGACAGCCAGAACACCAATTTGTTACTGGACTTAAAAACTGTTCAAATAAAACATTTAGGTATTATATATACACACACACACACACACACACACACACACACACACTATTCCCAATTGTATTATATATAATATAAATAGAGGTATCAACTGATTTGGTTTGGAAGAGTTTGAGGAAAACTAATTCAGCAAAAGATTATGAAAGGATGAGAGCTTTGGCCCTGGTGACCTTGCAGCAGAGGACCCAACCATCGCACGTGCCTGGAGTTACGCAACTTAACACTAGCCGCAGCATCTCTTCAGGCGAGGCACTGAGATTTTGATAAGTATGGCATATACGTAACCAGGTGACAATGAACTGCATGAAAGAGAATTGACAATAACGTTCACATCCCAGTGGGTCTCAGGAGGGCAGCACTAATCACAGAGTAGAGCACAGGGCCGAGGCGACGTGTCATACTCCGCTTGTTCTTTATTTAAATTACCTACAGCTGCCCAGCACTCCTTTCCTGACTAGTGCCTCTTCACCAAAGGCATGCCAGTCAGAGATAATTAACCCACCATGCTCCGCTCGCCACTCTGCCAATCTCTGCCTTTCTCTGCCTCCAATTTTCAACATCGTTTTCCCCAAAGTGCGCTTGGCTGATTGCCGTTAAAACAAATTAAAACCGAAACTCACGCTCAAAGTCCCGCTTCAGTAAGGAATGGAGAAAAGACTTCGATAGTTGGGGCTCAGGAGGTATTCAATAAAGGAATTTCATTAAGGCTCAATAAAGTCTTGTGATTTTTAAACACCAATTTTCATCACTACAGTAAGCCTTACAGATATCTGAGAAAACAATTCAGACACCAATCAAAAATATGCCTAACATCAGCTAAAAGTGAAGTTTTAATTTATGTATTACTGAAACACTAAGTGAAGTGAAGTCAGTGAAGTCCTCCAGTTCCTTACATTACTCTATATAGAATTTTTAGTAAATTTCTTGAACAATTTTTCTCATTCCTACAGGTTTTAAGAACAGAGGGCAAACCTTGAAAAAAGCAACACTAAGCCCTTGTGACCACCATTTTGACAAAAACAGTCAGGCTTCTGTGCAAGTATACCTCAACTCACATGTGGATGGTACTGATACAGGCTGCTGAACAACTTCATAGTAAAACAGAATAAAATCAGGAGCAGAGGTTCAAACCAACCATTGAGTCCCCAAAATATCTTACAGTGCATCAGTATATTCATAATGTCTTATTCCTAGACAGTTCAGACCCACTGAAGCCTCCAAACTAAAGTCAACCACTTTGAGAAATCTTATGTCGTGCTGGATATCCATTTCAGCATTTTTTCAAGAATTAAGACGGACGCAGGTTGTCCTGACCACTCGAAGGGGATGGTATGAAACATTAGGATAGTGAAGTGCAAAAAGGCATAACAGAGCCACAATACGGGGGAGATGTGGGGGGGGGGGCTTGGGCAGAAGGGATTGTTTTACAGATAAACTATAACTCTGTAACAGGATGCTCGTGTAAAGGTATCTCAGTAAAACCTGCGTATATTGACTGTGAGGTGGAAGTTTCCTTAAGCTTAGCACAAAAAGGTTTCGTGTGTCGTGTTTGTGCTGTGAAAACTACTTGAGATTACTGATAAAGAGAACTTTGAAAAGAAGGCTGGAGAGGGACTGAGGAGATAACCATGTACCTTCCTCTGTGCCATGCTGGGCATTCACCCTTCTGGACTCACGTTCCTCCATCTGGTTTCAGTAGTGCAACATTCTAACATCCCACCTTCACCTCCTTTTGGATGGTGTTGGTGAGGCCTACTCAAGGTTTGGGATTCTTCACTTATGCTGGTTTGGTCTGTTTGAGATGGAGTTACGATGGAGTTGTGTGTAACGGTTACTTTATGTAGCGATGACAATTTCTGCAATCCTTATATGTGTTTACCGTAGTATCAGAGGTTCTTGCTTTCCCAGAAAAACCATTGTTTGGCAGTTAAAAGTTCAACAGCACTGCCAACTGACGCAAACCCACATACCTGTGCACTAAAACACATTGTGTTCAGCCCTTCATAGCAGCAAACCTAGTGACATCACTTTCATAATGATGTATGGGATGTTTGTTGCTTATTTTCTACGCATCCATTCCCAATGCCATCTTATCTAAAATAGGTTTGCAGCAGTTTGGTATGCCTCTCCAAACACATACGTGCATAAGAGCAATGTTCATGTTGAATGTATAATGCCAGGGCACTGGCCAACGTGCATATTCACTTAGAGTCAAACACCCAGGGCGATTCAGACTTCTGTGCACCTGAACTACAATTTGAGCTGTAGTAACAGTGTGACCTCATTGCTTCAGATTGACAGCAAAAATATGTCTTTTATTCATGACAGTAAATTGCAAGGAAGAATGAATCCGACATGGATTGTGTATATGTGCTTTTCTAATATCCATACAGCACTATTTCATGCTATGAGAAATAAGCAGTGCAAGCCCTTTGACACTGACTGAATTCACTGCCGCCTTCTTCAAAACTGATGAAGCTGTGAACTGAAAACAAAGGGAACACTCATATCCAGACCATCTAAATAATATATACAGTATATCCAGGTTATTCAAAAAAGGAAATGACTGTCAGCATTTATAAACTCTCCAGTTTCTTGTGGGCAATAAATTGCCAACACAGACCATAAAGGATACATGAAGAGACACCACCTGCATCAAGGAAAAAATTCTCCATGTTCTTTTTTTCCATTTCTTTCCAGTCAGTGATGCCTTTCTTAGAGATGGACTAACCCTTTGAACTATACGCATTTGAACAGATGTCAGAGTAATTCCTTCCTGCTGCTTTGACCTATATAATTGTCTTGTTTCTTCTGAATTACAGAAAGGCACATAGACAAAAAAATAATTTTTTTTCCTTCCTCCTCAATCTCAAAATTTGTTCTCGACGGCAGTGTTAATGCACCTCACTAATTTTAAAGACACAGCACCCAGGTTGTTAAGATGCGTTCAGGAAATATGTGTGTACCAGGTCCACCTGCAGAATAAAAGAGCTCACCCGTACAGACACTGCATTTCCGACTTTTTGCTCTGGTTTTATTAATCTCCTAACAGTTCAATGGTCACCCGCAGGACCTCAAAGTTTATTTTCCTCGTCTAAAGAACACTGGCGGGAGGAAGAAAAGGGAGACAATTTATGTATCTTTACAAAACTAATCTGTTGCTCAAGTCTGACTCATGCTGGAGAGATTAATTTTTGGTTACTCTGGTCCTAATAAAGGCATCTGAGCTGGTCATGTCTCAATGGAGCTTTTATTAAACAAGAGGAAGAAAAGAACTAGACTCCCATTTCTGATTCAAAGATGTTTTTAAGAATGTTACGACCCTACACTATTGTAATCGGACAATAGTGGTTCACTTAAGGTCACGACCCTTGGTTCGACGAGCACAAAAGAAAACGGACTGTTGTGTTCCTCACAAAGGTACAAAGCCTGTCTTCATCAGTCCTTACATGCAGAGTTATGAGAACAACACAGACATTCTGCTCTATTCATTATTTCTGTAGCATCTGTTTCAAACATTAAATTTCACTATACATTATAATTTAGTGACAAACACAGAATGCAGCTAAGAATTAAAAAATCAGACATGGCTCACTCGTTTTAAAAATATTCTTTGTGCAATTCCAATCTGAAATGTGAGTATGCCAACAAGTCCAGATGTAAAACTACATATTGTCTTATTCAACGTCTCAGGTAGCTATTAAAATTCAAACTTATTGCCTCTCAAGGCATAAACAACCAAAGGTTGGCAGGTTCACCACAAACAATAACAAGAAAAAAGAATTACACTCATTGAGTATCCTGACACACTGAAAGAGTTTGGAGAGCAGGAATTAAAATTGACCATCTAGGAAGAACATACATGGACCATGCGTGAGAATAAAAGCCCCAATGCAAATGAGCGCCTTTAAGAGTCAGCGGGTTTTACGAGCACACACAGAACACAATCATCACAATGAAGATTGGGCTCGTTTAAGTGATCGGTGCAATTTTTGAGCACTGTTGTGGTAAATTATAATTTCTCATACATATTCATTAGCACCTATTAGGTGACTATCCAGCGCTGTTTACTGACAAATACAACAACACTTGTAATCATCCTATCTTCTATCACGACACCTCGTCCCTGAGAAACACGCGAGTTTCCTGACCATTTTTCATACTTCAGGTTGTCAGCGACCTGACACAAATAGTGCTACAAATTACCATGACAATGTAAAACTGTCAAAACATTTTACTGACTACCTAACTCAATGAAATGGATGAGTCAGAGGAGCGTAAAATGAGGTCCCGGGTCACCAGTGACCCAGAATATTCAGTGAAGGGTTACAGAGAAACATATAGTGTCCCATCTTAAATAACATTTTCAAATTAAAAAAAGAAAAAAGAACTCTTCAATAGTCTTATAGCACTGAAACATCCGTAAATAACATTTCACAGAGGAAGGGCTCGTTTTATAACAAAGCGCTAAAAACACAATCATCGTAAGCTTCCCATCAAACTGATAGAGAAGCTGCCCTGGGGTTTACCGAGGGCTTGATCAAGTTCAAAAGATAACTGTCAACAATAGCAGCAATTAAGGAATAAACAATTATCCTACAAAAAACAAAGAGAAAAGCAGGCAGCTCCCAACAGTGTACTGCGATTCTTTTTAGCGATCAGGCCTACTGGCGCATTAATTAGTTTCCATGCATGAGTGTGCCGCCGTAAACGCGGCCTGTGCTTCTGTGGCGTCTCCTTATGCTCCGTCTCGCCATCTGTCTGGTGCTGGTTCCTCCTGATAGTGAACGACGAGCACCCAGGCCTGGCATCAGTCAGACACTTTGACGAGTTCATCGTGAGCTTGTCAGAGCGATTGCTTATCTGGTCACTGGGGCAGAAGCAGGGCAAGCGATTCACTGCTGGCAGGGCACAGCAGCAAGGGGGGCACAGCAACAAGATGGGTCCTGCCCGACATATCAGTCCACTCTTAAAAAAGCTTCTGTCAGCATCTGTGTATCTGCCTTGGCTTTTACTGGAACTTTTACCATCTTCTGAGATGTATCTCATTATTGATAAAATGAGGGCGAGTCTTAAGGTCAGCACAACTTACTTGACAGCCAATAAAAATCGACTTCTGGTTTAGCTGTAAGCTTATAAACTGGCAGAAACTTTGAAAGGGTATACGTTTCCCCTAAATCCACATCTGTGAGCGAACAGCTGGCAGCCATCCACATGTGGACAGACTGCGAAACGCATTTCATTCAAACATTTCAAATGCAAAACCATTTCGTAACAAGTGAAATCAATAAAGCCGACAGATGATGGCAGATTCCGTGATGCAATCAGAAGCCGTTTTCCTGCACTTTCAGGGAACACAGGACCAGAGTGTGATCCCACCTGTCTCCATGCCAACTATCCTGCCTCTCACATACATTATTTCACATCTCTGGAGAGGAACAATCAGTAGCTATTTGTGCCTTTTATCAGACATATTAACTGTGTCAGCAAAGGTCTTGTCTTATTCACTCTCAATGCTTGATACCTTATGCAGCACCACGTTACCATTCAAAGCAATTACCAGTGATTCCAAAACAAATTACACACACACACAAAGCATAAATTCAGAAAAAATTTTTTGACCCTAAAGAAAACCACTGATTACTAGGAGAAGAAATGAAGCTTTGGCACTGAGAAAACACTGAGATAAATCTCAAATGTCCATCCTGAATTTCAAACTCTTTTCTAACACAAACTGACTAAAAGGCTTTCAGAACACGCAGAGAGCACCTTTCCAAACAAAGGTGTCACAAGCTCTGGTACTCAGGGAAAAACAAAAAAGTTTGACGGGGAATCATCTGCCAAGCATGAGCGTGGCTCATTGGAGTGCGGCGTGTGCACCGCATTGGCGGCCATGTTGGTCCTCACTGTCAGGACCATAATAAACAGAGAAAGCCCCCGCTGATACACGGCTAATACCGCCAACAAGCCAAGGACATCATGCTAATGGAAGGAGAGGGGAGAGAGGAAGGAGGTGACCACAGGGCTCTGATGAAACACACTGTCTGACTAAGCAGACTGGCAGCTCCGTAATGAAGGCTGGAGATGCGTCTGAAATGAAACGGCTGCAAAATTAAGCAGCTTTGATAGGAAAGAACAGCGGAAGCTGACAAAAGTATCAATGGGGGACTGTCCTTATCAGCTTATTCCAATATCAGCCCATGCATGGCTTCAGGCCGTATGGCCTTTGCATAACACGCCCTCCCCAACAAAGAGCTCCTGTTAATGGTAGAGTGAACATTTGTATTCATAACGAGATTTGGCCAGATCAAGTCGTCGCTGTAGAGCACATGGTTACATGAGCAAAACAAAGTGGGCAGCAAAGGAGGAAGCCAGAACTGCTCATTGTTCTGACAGCCGCTCTTCAAACAATGTAGTAAATGAAGCAAACAAGCTCAGCAGGGCTCAGTGGGATGGCCCACCCCCCCAGTCCATCTGTCTGCCTGAGGCACACGGGCCACGGCTGGGGACGGAACACAGCACGGCCCTCCGAGTCACGGCACAAACGAGGACGGCCCGAAGTGCAGGGCGGGGGGCAGGGGTGGGGGTTATGGACGATGTAGGCCGGCTTCGCCTCCAAAGGGTGTGCATTTGATTGGGCTTTGCCAACGGGGATGCATCTTGCCAGCAATGTGTTTAATTCCACACCACAAGCTGCTCACGACTGTGCATAGCAATGCTGATTAGCACACAAAGTTCTTTTCAGCCGCCGAACTGTTTCGCTGTCGTGTCCATTTTTGGAGACCTCCGAAACAACACGGATGCAGGTCTGAATACATGACGCTACCTGTGGTCAATACGTAACTGAACTTTAGTGCAAATTGTGGATTCAGACTGGGTGGTCCTATTAATTAGCGCACTGCAGGAGTACAGACTGTGCAGGGGGGAGCGACCCTAATTAACAAATGTAATCAACCTCCATTCATGGGGCGTTTGTTCCCATTTTTCATTTGGGTCTGTAAAGACCATGCCAGCAGCCTGTGTACTCAAATTCAACCATGGCTAAAAACATCTGGTCAAAGGTCTCTCTCTCTCTCTCTCTCTCTCTCACTCACACACACACACACACACACACACAGAAGCTGTGCTGCCGAGCCACTCTCCTCAGCTAGTGAGGCTCCAGGCTCCACTGCTGTTGTGTACACTGAGTATTTGTCCAATTCAGCACTCCAGCAAAACTGTCAGCTCCAGGTAACCTGAACATGACAAATTTATGCCTATGTATTCAGCATAAAAGAGCAGCTTTTCAACTGGGTTCTAAACTACTACTAAAAATAAAACTGCATTCAGTTTGTAATGAAAATAATTAACTTACCTATTTTGGGCAGAATCCCAGAATTGCACAAGCGGACAGAGAAAAGGAAGGGAAACTGACATTAATATTTCATTACAGGAGGACATGTCATCCACATAATATTGAAAATATTTGCATATAAGGATTTTAAATAATTCAGGTTTGCTTTGAGCATATCCGCTCCTCTATATCAGCTAAAAGACAGACTGTTCTCCCTTGGTGATCAGGGCGGTGGCCTCAAGCATAACATGGACACAAGAAATGAAGTGTCTGGGGGGGGTTGGGGGTTAAAGGACGATGCCGTTTAATATGGAAGTTAGCGTGGAAACACAGAGAAAACAAAAGCAACTGAATAAGGTGCTGTTCACAGGATTGCTCTTAAACTTGCAAAAGTCTTCCAGTAAATCTGTATACACAAATTTTTATCTGCCGCCCACTCAGTGTTAGGATATTCATCCTGAAAAAGACCAAGAGATTTTTCTTTCTGTAACGTGTGAAAGAGCAGGACACAAAAAGCATACTGGACAGTCTCTTCTTAAAAACTCTATTTTGTAATTTCCTACAGTAAAGCGCTGTATGGTAGACAGAAAAGTCTCATTTTGATAACTGTGACATTAGCTGAGGGAACAAGCATTTACAGTTGCGCTACACTTTCAACCTGTAGTGCAGACAAAGACAGAGAGACAAAGACAGCGAGACTGAGAGACAAAGACTGAGACAATCTTCATATCCATCTAAGCCAAAGAACCTAATGTTATGCAACGTTGCCCACATATCAGATTAAAGTCCTAATCATGTTACTGTGGGTGTGCAGAACGCCGTTAGCCGTTTATCACATACCACTGGTTCAGTTGCAGCTGTCGGCTCCCTGCAACTCTCCAGGCTCTCCTCCCACCCCCCCTTTGGGTGCCACCCCTTCCAACAATGTCATGTCAGAGTAATGAAATTAGACAGCGCAGTTAGTGGTGTTGCACTGTCCTGCCCCTTCCATTCCCTCCCTAGCACAGCGGCCAGGATACTGCTGCTAATCGCTCACAAAAGGTGGATTAGCATGGGGGAGTGCGAGTGCAAGCGAAATGTCAGGACATGGCACCTGCTTCTGTGCTCTCTCCTGGGCACAGATCACGCAACACCGGGGGGGGTGGGGGGGGGGTGTTGTGTCACCATGTGCCGGGTGCTCACACGCCTCCCCAAGGGACTATTCCGTTTCTGGTCGCGTTCCCTATTCCGCTGTTTTATCAATACCGATTACTTTATTAATATATGCAAGACACGTTAAAGAAAGCAGATTTACCTTGCACAATTTTATACCAGCAACGCAGTAGGAAACCCTCTAAAATAACTCAATCAGACATATACATAAGGTCTTATCTCACGTACTGTCACAGTCAGCCAAATGTACTGACTACTGATTTGACTCATTTGTTTTTGTGTTGTTGCTGCTATACACCGAAGTGGGGAAAAATGATTTTATAGCTGTTGAGTGAAATGAAAAGCCAATGGTAATGCTCAATGACATATAACTAATTCTAAATCCATACATCTATTCCTTTTGATGTTCAAGTACATTTAGAGTGTACACACAGTCCTGTGAAGTTAATTATGAGACAGATTTCTCTAGTTACAGGAAAAAAACCTATATTTTTACCATTGTAAAATATTAATAAACACTGCAGACACTGCACTTTAAATTTCTTGCAACTTTTTTTTTTCTGGAATCTTATTGCTGGATTCCTATTGTTATTAAAATACAAACAATGAGTTTTTGTTGGTTCTTTGGTAGTAGAAAGTGCGTACTGGTGGACTGACAGCTAAACTGAGAAAAGACACGGGTTCCAAGACAGCCAAATAACAGTGTTTGCACTCCCATGAACTGTTAGTAGCTTAGAGCGCATGTTACTCTGACCTTCTATTTACATATCAATACCAGTGACAACGCATGTTACAATAACTGCACCATCAGCAGCTGCTGGTCAATGATGCCGGTGCTTTTACTCAGTGGACAGTATCCATAGAAAACCAGCGTCGTGACCTCACCGAGGCCCTTGGCAGCGCATCCTGTGTGGCAACCTGATAATACAAACATAGCAGAAGCTTGTCGTCATCCAGCCCGTCGCCTTCTCAGGTTCACTCCCGTGAACGCCAACTGAGCTGCACAGCTGAAGCGTTGTCAAATCGGGCAAACTGGGATCTTCTGAATGCCTTTGTAGACAGCTTTTTGGCTTACAAAGAGAGACCGTACAGCCGTTTCAGTGTACCATTTCACACAAAGAAAAAAGGAAGGGGGAAAAACAAGGGTTCGTCAGCTTTGATAACCTTTCGAAAACAATCTTTGCTTGGTTACAGTCTGCAGTTAATATTTACTTTGGATGGATTTTTATTATACACTGGGTTAGAGGTACAACTAAATGAAAGTTCATAAGGTACACTCAAGGGTAAAAAGCTTAATTACCTGCTCCAAACCACAAAATGATAACTTGTACTAAAACCTGGCATTCATTTAAGCAACACAAAAAAGCCTCCTTGTATGAAGAAATCAGACATCTATGGTGAGCAAGACAATGCAGTTTATCATTAGCATTATTTATTTATTAAGTGCTGAACTGAGAGCACACATCTGAATTTATGTTTAATTCAGGAGCCTTGGCTAAATCCTTGGGAGTTCTCCATCCGCGGCTCCCTCAAGCGAGTCCAATTTCAGACGAGCTGACTCGCACGCTCTGGGACCCGTGGAAATGTTTTGTCGGCTGGAGCTTTCGGAAACCCGGTAAGCTCTGGGGTGCGCAGATCAAATCCGAGTGAATTCATAATAGGGGGAAGCAAGGGTTTCAGGAGAAGATGGAACTGATCATAACCGCTCAGATTACTGAGACCTTCATGGGGTCATGTCTACTACAATTTTTTTTTTGTACCACTAATTACCACTAATTAATGTTCCCTTCACAGAAATGTACAATACATTCTGCTATTGATATGTTGCTCCTCTTTTTACAATACGTTCTCCAAAGTCTTCATCATTACCTGTGCCATACTAGTCCACATTATTAAATTAACGAGTAGATGCAAAACACTAGGCTTGAAACGGCCTGAAACTTCAATCATGTGCAATTACAATTCTGCATTATATACACACCCAGCAAACACAAAACGTTCACATAACGTTAGTTAAACGTTTAGGGAACGTTAGGAAGCCAACGTTATTTGAACGTTTTGCATTTGCTGGGCATGCATATTGCTGTGATGTCAAATAGCATGCGTTCTGACTATGTGTGTGTGGCTTGAATATGCTTTCCTAATTAGGACACCGTTGAATCATCCTTGGCATCCTTGGCTTCTCCGAGGCACAGATCTGAGGGGAGAATCCCGTTTCTGCAGTACAGCATCCGGCTTCCCACTTCCTCACAGTTACGGCCCTGCCAGCTGCCCTCAGGGTAATTAGAGCACAGCGCTGGAGCGCAGGCATGAGAACGCTCGTGGGTTCCCTGAAGTTCAGCCCTGGCCTGCAGCACTTTA
>JABJVR010048712.1:0-75934 GCA_025773905.1 Chitala chitala | reverse complement strand
CTCACTTAAAGCATCTTCCTGAGCCGGAGCATATAAGCGACCTCCTAAACCTTTAACCACGGTTGAAGCTTGAATAGAGCACAGCGCTGGAGCGCAGGCATGAGAACGCTCGTGGGTTCCCTGAAGTTCAGCCCTGGCCTGCAGCACTTTAGGGTGGGTAGAGGGGTCAACGGGCCTCACTTAAAGCATCTTCCTGAGCCGGAGCATATAAGCGACCTCCTAAACCTTTAACCACGGTTGAAGCTTGAATAGGCTCCATCTCAGGAAGGGTTGGGCCTGGACTCCATCTTGAAGCTCTGCACACAAAAAGGGTCATGGATATGGAGCAGGAAAAGCAGCATCCATTTGTTCAGGCCTCACCACGAGGACCCTGGATGACTTGCTAAACATCACCTATACTGCTGCACGTTTACGTATTGTGTCAGCAGTGGGGAGTCCTACAGACCATCACTGACGTTTGCGAGCAACACATGAAAAGAAAACCGCTCTCTTACAACATTATACGACGCTTTTTCTCCTGTAAAACATTCTGATGCGTGTCTCGGGGCCTCATAAAAGGAATGGGTTCTGATACTAGGAACCACTTCGGGGATCACGTGGTTCCAAATTCACAATGTAGATATATCAAAACAAAGACAGGAAGTGCGCCATACTTCTTGTAAAAGCAAAATGGACCCTTCTTAAAAGTGCAGTGGATTTAATAAGTATCAGTTACAAGTTTTATTCACTAAAACAGAAATACTAGGCCACAACAGTCCCGTTTGTTCAACTCTATTCAGACCCACCTTGTAAAGTGAATTCAATAAAACGAACATGACATGTTGGTTTATGAAGGCTGCACATCATGTGCAGACAATTTTAAACGATATGAAAGCTCCAAGATATTTTTTAGCCTGATACCTTTTGTGAACATTAAAAAAAACTGCATGTAGCTGTCTTTGAGAATCTGTGCATGTGTAACTGTCTGATGTCTATTACAAACTTTCATAAAATTAGGTCTTATTTAATCCGACTACGAATAAACAACCACCTATCCCCAAGTCTGCTTTCCCTTGAGAAAACACTGGGTTCTACAACAGATATTACAGCAAAAATTCACAATTTATACTTATTTTTCTTTCCAAAAGTGAAATTCTCAAAGTGTTTCAGAACTTTAAATAAGTGCCCCAGATAAATTTAACTGTATATAACAAACAGCACAAATATATATATATATATATATATATATATTTTATACATACACACACACACACACTAAAAACCTAAAAACTGCTCCCTTCTGTTGTTCCAAGGGGATTTTGTCACAGTATTTTTTTCTTCTCCTTTTCTGGGATTATATGATTTATCCGAGAGCTCTTCCAAACGTACCTTGGAGCAGTGTGATGGGAAAGATGATTAGTTTGTTCTTCCTGTGGAAGCCGGCTCTCCCCTGCCAGGCTGAGTGCGATATTAGTGTCAACTGCCACTTCAGAAGGAAATGTCATTGCAGAGGTTTACCCTGACATCTGGGTCCCTCCCAAGGACCTTCGTTGGAGCCCGTAACAATGAGTAATGCCTATCAATACAAGGCAATCCTAATAAAATGAAGATCTGACTTACGATGCTTGGAAAATGTGCATAAAGGAAATTTAATGATCGATAAATGTAAATTCAGTTTAAAGGATGGTGATTTTCAAGCAAATCTGATGACAAAAAAATTGACTTCACCAGTGAATAGTTAACGCCCCACTTTGAGCCTGAAAGCAAAATGTCTTGCTGATCAATAGAACACACACCCAGCCACTTCAGGATGTTTCGGCTTGGGAGTGAGAATCACACACACAGGTGCTTACAAGTATAGCTTTAACATCCACTGAGCTACTCAATACCAAGTTATTTAGGATATTACTTGAGTGAGTCCTTGCTGATTTAGACACCCAAAATAACAGGTGGTGACACAGTGCACCAGTTCTGCAGTCTGAGACTAGGTTTCTGTAATAAAATGTTAAGATGAGGTATTTTTTTTTCCCCCTGTTTTAAACACCAGGGCTGCCTAGGACCACACAGCAGGCACTATCACAAGCATCTCCAGTAAAAGACATGAGACAGAGGTTTCCAGAAGTTGACGGGGCAGTAATGCATCTGCAAGCTAACTGTATTTTAATATATGTCAAAACACTTAAAATCATGTTTCTAAAGCGCCCATCTAAACAAACTTACTATGGTTTAGAATGGCAATGCACAAAATAAAATTTAAAAATACAACTTAGGTCCACCCCTACCAATCAAGGAATGATAAAATCAGACACCAACTGTCCGTTGTTGATCTAAAAACACATCAACTGTTGGAATGTGTCACTGAGGATGAATGTAAACTGAGTGGTGAGTGTTACATGGCTGCCACCACGCTGCACCACATTACGGCAAATGACTTTCGTTTGCATCCGCTCTACAGACGAAGCTCATACTAACGCTGCAGTTTGCTTAGGGAGTCATACGGCTTGTACTGTCAGAGATGTGTCCTCACAATTTATGAATTAGCCTGGCTTTGACAAAGCTGTCCAGATAACCCACATCTACATTTTCCGACTCACTAAACAAAAAAATAATTCAAATGGAAAACCGCCTGTGGGTAACTCATTGTTATCCATCAAACGCAACAAAACATACACACAGACACCATCAAGGCTTCAATCAAAAACAATTGCAGTCAGAACAGAGCAGTGTTTACCTCAACTTGGAAAAGGCCAGCAAATAAAGGAAGGTCAAGTAGATGACAAATCAGTGGAATGACCTGCTGTTTATGTCAGGAAACATGGGCGGTGTGCCAGCGGTGAACATGGGATTGCGCCCTATTTATAGACCTTTCTGTAGCTGGGTATATACGAGGACACGGGCGTGTGGGTGGCGCGCATCATTCGGTAGTGTTCCCGAATGGCACAGCTGGTAAGATATCTCGACCCAACAGGGCCCACAGTCACGCGGCCTGAGGTGAGAGGCGTGCCCGAGTCACGTCATTTGCCAGCAGCGGGAGTTCCTCGGTGCAACTGCGTAATTGATGTTGCCTTGCTGGGGAGGACTGGCAGAGGCTGGAGCATCCTGGTTCAGCACCTCCCATGGGTGCTTGGTGCTGCTGGCTGCCTTTGCCCCAAGACGAGCTCTTCCTCTCACTCCTCCTCCTGCTTTCACAGCACAGCCTTACAGCTGACACTGGCTACCAGCAGGCTGTACTGGAAAGACTGGGACCTGTGGGGATCTGCAGAGTTCTGAACGTGCGACATCTGTATCCCACTTCTGGAAACACACAACCACGGGTCCTTTTAGCCATTTAGAGGAAACATACTATTCTTTGTCTTGTCAATTTCAATATTCCTTAAAATTTTTGCCTGTCGAAAATAAATATTTTTTTTATTGCAGTTTGTCACACAAAATTTTGATCTGAAACCTTAATTTTTACTAACTGGAGTCTGTAGCATTATGCCATATTATGCTTGTCAATTCAGATCTCAGGAGCCATTTTTACTTACAACTCAATAAATAATATCACTTAGCCACAAAAACGACATAAAACGCTGGCTTTGATTAATTCTTTTCTAAATTAAATATCCAAATTGTAATAAAGTACAGAAGGGAGATTGGATCCTCTAATAAGCATACTGTTTACACACTTCAGACTTTCGTACCGAAAGAAGCAACACGAGAGACGACACGAAGCCGACATCGACTGCGGAACAAATTTGTTTTTGGTAAAGTACTCCTTCAGATGCGTCGGGTACCATTTTCCAGAGATATACCAGTCAGCCAATCAAGTGACAGCAGTGGACCTGAATTCAAGAACCATCAAGGCAACATATCAAAAGCAATAATAGCTAGCCACGCTGTTAAGCAGCTGTTTCTCCGAAATTATTCACTTGGCAAGGATGCGGAGAAGGCAGGGCTTGGCCGTACTCTTAATTTGTAAAATATTGTGATGAGCCGCGTCACTGAGACAGAGATGCGTAAACAGGCGGAATTGTTCAGCTCATTAAACAATCACCCTCACAGCAGCCCACACTGCCTCACGAGCTCCTTGGGTTTACCACCCCCTATTTTCCCATTAGCCGCTGTAATTATTTAAGTAACTCCGCCGAGGTAAGGCAGCGCTGTTAACTTCCGGAATTCAAATGGTGCAATTACTCGAGGTTGAATATAAATAGTAATTAAACAAGAGGCAGCGTTGGAACTGGCGCCGGCAGTTGGCTATAAAGGCTCCCTCGTAAGCCGTATCATACGCCCACTGAGGGAGATCCTCAGTTGCGCGGTACTGAGCAGCCAAAAAATAGGTCTGGATTGGGAACGTTCAAGCTTGCCAAGTCAGAGTGTCACATTTATGCGGCGCATTAGGCTTTTAAAAATCCCTTGTTGAGCTAAAAACGCAATTATCCTTTCAGGATCAAAGGAAAAGGAAACAACGTTAGACTAATACAGCTCTGTGTAACTTTGCCTTTCTTTTCAACAGTCACCAAAGCTAGTGTAGGCAGGGAGCTGGGCATGGCTGGCATCAATAAGCATACACGCTGGCACACCTGTATAAAGTCGGGTCATGGGAGCGGACCCAAGAGAAGTCGTACGAGGACTTTATGGACAGTTCTGCCTCTTTGTTCAAACACAAGAACAATCAAAGGACATATTGATTTTTTTTTTTTTTTTTGCAGAATGCACATTGCAGTGAAGCCCTCTTCTGAATAAAGCAGGACTCAACAGCAGCCATCAGTCTCTCAAATACCACACAGGAACAAAGCTGCCGCGCACATGCTCAAACATGCTTAAAAGGGGACCGCACAGCGGGCTTGCATCTCGTATGCTTCACAGGTCACATGTCGCTGCCCGGCCGTAATTTTATTACTGTAGAGACGCAAACGCTGAAGGTTACAATAAAGGCGTTTCAATGAATTTGTCATGCTAAAACTGAAACTACATTTACTACACAAGGAGTGAGGTCTCCTGGTGGTGGGGGGGGGGGGGGTTGCTGGACTCTTCAAATGAATCCTGAACACCATATCAGTATTCAGGTCCACTGCACTGCAGAAGACACAAAACACCTCGAGCTACTCCAATGTTGAGGTCCACTGCAGAAGAGACAGATCACCTCATGCCACACCAATGTTCAGGTCCACTGCAGAAGACAAATTAACAGACAATGACAGCTCCATGAGCCAAAAACTGACTAAAGGCAATATTCAAACACTGTGGACGTTCTTCACGCTTCTGTGTGTTCAATGAGTTTCCATTCTAAGAGGTTTGTATTTCATCTCAGCTTCTGTTGCTTTTTTGGCTTAGTATAAGATTAACTTTTACTTCACACACTGGAAGCAAACAGTTGCAGGATGAAGAGTGGTTTGATAACCAACAGTGGCACACTTGGAACCATTTCAGTGGCAGTTGGGCTCTGTGTCACCTGGCATAACATGAAAAGAAAAAAAATTCATGCCTAGATAGATTCACTTGCTTGCTTTTGCCTCATTACTCATTAAACTTAAAGAAACCCAGCAGGAGATGCTGCACATATTTCTCACGTCAAGACTATGATGTCATTGTGACCTCCGGTTTCTCGTTGATAGGACAGTCTCTACCAAAATCAGAGCCATCCTCAATATACATTTAATGACCTGTCAGCATTATTGCAACTCAGGAGAAATTTCCACGCACAGCAAGGCAATCAAACATCATGCTGAATGACAATTTCTATGTGGCATAAAAATAATGGTGGCCTCCACTTTTCAGACTTGGCCGCTGCTTTTAAGAAGAATAAGACATATTTCAGGTGACAGAAGTTGACATGAACCAGGTTGATGGTAGGTGGTCCCGTCATAACATTTCTGTTTATTTACTTTGGCTGGCGTCTTTCGGCCTCCACGTAGACCCAGAGGGGACCTGGGCATGGATACAGGAGTGATTAACGTTCGGAGCCTTGACCTTTCAAAATCAGCGTCTGAGATGGATATTTGGAATAAAGGACCATGTGTCCCCAGTTTCCTGAACATCAAGTCTCACAAAGTATCCAAGCCAACATGCCCGAGGTCCATGTTTGCAGGAAATGCAACCCTTCCTGTTTTCTGTTTACTGAACACGTCCTGAGATCATACAATTGGAACTGCAAAACGTATGGGGTTCAGGCAGCGGGGAACTTGAGACCTAATTCAATAGTTACCCTAGGGCTTTAAACTCTATTTGGAATGGTGGTAAATGGAATATTACAATCTGCAGGCATATCATTAATCATCATCGACAAAAATATCTACATTTTTATACAGAAATCATATTTAGGATTCCACAGCTGAATGTTTGCACTGGGATCAGAATGTGATTTTGCATCCTTTCTTACAGAAAGATCATCAACAAAGCTGTCCTGCTCTATGCCGTTATCAACTTGTGCAACGCCTCAAAGGAAACAGCATTGACAGTTCAGATAAATAATTCACGATACTGGCAAAGAACTTGTTTGACAATCAATTTTCAAACTACAGACACCAGCGATGCAGGTATGTTTGGAAGAAATGCTGCTGTCACTATAATTAGGGTCTTATTCTCTACCTGTCAAACCTGCTGAGAATTTCAATATTAAAAGGGAGATGCACATTTCTTGAAAATACGTACATTTCAAGTAAAAACTTCACAATTTCCTGAATATACTGCAAACATAACTGAAGATGATATTATGAGGTTACTAACACTTCAGACTAATGCTAACAGTACTGAAACCACTTAATAAACAACAGGGTGCATATAGGGGCCCTGTGGAATGTGCTGGATGATTAGCGCTTTTGTGCTGTAATTGGTTGAAAGCTTCACAGCAGCCTCCCATCAGCTACAACGTCATACCATGATAAATGACCAATATTAACAACTGCCAGTGAACAAGCACCTTCCATGTCTTCCATGCTGCTTTTATGATTCAAAGTTACTGGTGCAGAAGAACCTACAAAAACAATAAGTGGCAGGAAAGCAGCCCACTTCGCCCCCCCTCCTGCATCAGCTAAGGAGAGATGGTACAGGCAGGAGTTAATGCAGCCGTTGCAGGTAGACACCACACGGCACGCTCGCAGCACCATCATGATCAGCTCCACCGTTTATGCTCAGGTCAACACGGCTGTCAGAGCGGAGAGCTGGACGGTCAACGTCACTCAGGCACCACCCACCATGATGCAGGCCCGCACCCTTGTTTATGGGTAATTTTTATTTACAATTCACACGTTAGCATCCTAGGTGGGTATGCATACACGCCTCCTGGCATAAAAAAAGTCATTTTGTGCCTCTGGAGGCAGTGGTATTAGCTATAGTGCTTCATCTGGTCTGGTCTGGTATCTGAATGTGCTGAATGGCCAGGTTATCCCATCAGTGGACTTTGTGGTGACATGGGCCATATTCAAGGCTGACCATGTCAAGATTCATCAGGCTAAAACTGTGAAACAGGGGTTCAAAGAGCATGAGGAATCACTTACACATGTGAACTGGCCACCACAGAGTCCTGACCTCAACCCCCTTGGAAGTCCTTAGGATGTGCTGGAGAAGACTTTAGAGAGTGGTTTGACTCTCTTGTCATCGGTGACAGATCTTACTGAAAAATTTATGCAAATGTGGATGAAAATAAATGCTGAGATGTTGCATAAGCTCGTCAAAACAATGCCATTAATTTTTCAGTTGAAGCAATACCAGCTAATAACACTGCAAGAGGCACATGTGACTTTTTGCCCAGGGAGTGATTATGGTATATGCTGAAAAATGTCTCAGACACTGTATGCTTAACTCCTTTTTGTCAGAATGTACAGCACCATGTTGGATTTTGTGATGCAGCATAAAAACTAAAACATTAAAAATGAGTAACAGAACACATAAAAACAAAGGGTGCTGCTTCTCATGTTGTGCCGAGCCTTTACAAAGAGATAAACAGAAACATTTAAAAGACTGAGATAACCCACATTACATGTATGGACCTACGATGAAACGCTATTCCAATTAAAAAGGGCGAAGGGGCTGACACGGCACTGGCATCACACAGCCGTCACCCCAAACGCAGACATACTAAATCGAGCCAGCTCCTCAGTTTCAGTCAAACGTTGCGAACGTTTGACGCAGAACAACTCTGTTGTCAGGAAAAGTAACTGACAGTAGAGAAAGAAAGAAAAAAAAAAAACAAATGATTTAACAAGAACGCTTCTGTGGAAAGGAAACTTGGCAGAAAAATCTATATGCATTTTTAAGAGGCAGCCTAACATTCACAAAATGCAGTGTGATGAGTGCTTTGACTAGCTATCTATGCCTAATCTCGGTAAATTCTCCATGCTGGACTGCAACTTCATTCCATTCATGAAACTGTAAACAAACAGGCTACGTTTTGCCATCTTAAACCTCACCTAAAGTAGCAGGTCAAATGCAACAAAACGGCATGACAAACCTGATGCAATTCTTATGCTCTCACATAAACTCAGTGGTTTTCACTTTCTATGTAAACAGGAACAACAAAAGCACCAACAAAATACTTCGGAACCAAACAGGATCAGAAACAAACAAACAAATCAGAGGAATCATAAATATTTATCTACACAAATGAATGTGAGCTTGTATAACAGACTTTTTAGCATAACTGTCATCATGGCATGTTGTCTGTACTGCCCCCTGTTGGGAAATGTCTGCAGGGCCTTGAAAGCTACAAGGTAATAGGCAAGGGCTTTCAAGTGCCTGTACAACTGCATTCAGTATATCAGTGAATAGTGTCAGTCTATTTACAGCACTGCACACAGTTTTATATTGTAACTTTAGGTCCCTAGTTAAATCCTATGCTGTATGCTTCACCGCCAACAAGAATCTTTTGGCTGCAGGATATTCAAACACATTCACAACAGTTAATCAACATTAATACGATGTATGAATGAAAACTTCTGCAGTATGGACACTTGGCTGAATGAAAAAGAAATAAGAACGGGAGACCTGTACTGAGCATGATGAATCGATACTGCTTAACTCACAGGGCCAGTGAATTTAAAACCCGCTAACAGCCATATTTACCTTGTGGGGTTTATTTTCTGCGTGGCCAAGCACCCCTTATCAATATTTGACAATATGGCATCTGCCACTTCATGCCCTGTCAATTCCTCACCTTGAAATAAGGTGATCTGTAAGGCTGCCCTGCTCCCGTCTGCTCTTATGTCGGAGCACCTGCCTACGCTGGTTAACGAGATAACCCCGGAATACGCCAATAATAATGTCATCCAGACCTCATTTCTCTGAGGGTCCTTTTGCAAAAGTCCATGAGACATCGCAATTACATTTAACGTTGGGCTCTGCCTTCTACCGGCCTTCCTGTTGGCACTCCTTCACAATGACGAGCTGCATAATGCATCTGTGAGCCCGTCGGCCGCCTGAGTTTAACTTGAAAACACGTTATTCCAGACGTGTCTGCAAATGCACATTGGCTTTCGCTGGGCCACCATGTGCGGAATAAAAAGATTAACTCTGTCAATACATATAATCGACAGACTATAAAAAAAAATAAACTCATTAAATAAAAGAGAGCAGATGCATTTGTCTGCAGCGTTGTGTGTGCCTTGATATGTGTGTCTGGAAAGGCTGTTTCCTTTGACAGTCTCATGACATTAGCTTTGCTTGTAAACACACTGTCATCAGCACTCAGTAAGAACCACCAGCCTGTGATAAGGATGTAATCTTAAAATTTATTTATTGAGGATAAAGGACTTAAGTTGATATTCCCAGCTGCTGTCATGCATTCTATAATTAAAGTTAATGAGATAAACAGGGAAATGGCTTTCTTTGAACAGCACCTATCTCCCTTCCTGCGTCTGCAGCTCTGTGTGTCGCGCACGCCTCCGCCATGTGTAAACCTTCAGCTTTTCTAGGCTCTTTATTTAAAATTGCAAAGACGCTCTCTGGGGGTGCAACAACACACCAATTCTCCCCCCAAAAACACCCGCCAGGAGGGCTGAAAGCAGCTGCTAATTACAGTGCATATGGCCAAATCCTTAATTAGCGCCACAAGTTAAAGTTTCAAATTAGTTTCAAGTTTTATTAAATTCAATTTTCTTTGGAAAAACTATCATGAAGTGGCATGTCTTTCTAAAGTCTAATATTGCATGAATGCACATTACAGACAGAGTCTGGTTTCTGGGTGAATACGTGATATGAGGCCGACGTGTTCAGTGCTCTCTCCTCCTTGTAAGTAAATTATGCCCAAACAAAATGCAGCATCTCCAGACTGTCTCGAGGCAGCACCAGGATGATGTCTGAGCCGCTGCATCTGAACCGTGTTAGTCACCCTGGACAATGTCTTAGTGACCACCCCATAATGAAGTCAACATCGCAGAACAATGAACTTGACATTGCTGGACAAAGTCTTAGTCACCTCTGGGTGATATACTAGAAATTCTAAGTAATTTGTACTAAAGGCACCTTTAATATTTTTTCCTTTAGCAAGATGTTTTGGAAAAGAGGGTAGAAACATAGAACTAAATAAACTGCATTAACACTGTACTCCCTAAAACCAGTGGATGTGCTTTTTATAGTTGTCAACCCCCCCCACCCCCCACCCCCCAAAAAAAACCACCAGATCCCTTTATTAGTCTGTATTTCTGTCTCAGCTTTTCATTACAAAAATGTAACCAGCAGTCAAAATAAAGATAATTTTAGTAGAAACAGAATTTAAAAATTTCTTGTTGTAAAGCACTGCAGGAACTGATACACAAAATTACTACAAATTGCTGCTTACAAAATGAAATGAGTGACTGATAGTGTAGGTTCCTACTACAGTAGAGACGCAATTTCTAGCATTGGACTACATGTGTCAACAGGTCACGACTACAGGCACAGCTCCTGTGTGATGTAGTCAGGGACAGAACTCCACCAGTTCATAAAAACTGACATGTAAAAATCATTTTGGTGTAATAATGTGCCCTGAAAACAGTTCATACCACAGATTTAACACCACACTCAGCACAGGACACAGTCACATTCACCATGCTGGGTTTGGGTTCGATTTCCATACGAAATACAAAACAAAAATCAAATGAAAAAGATTTTTTTTTCCTGATGTGTAAACAAGCAAAAATGTCTCCAATTGTTGCTTTTGTCTTCATTTTGGGAAACTGGAAAACCAAAATAATTTCCAAGTTGTTATTTAAAGATGATGGAGAGTCTCGGTTTCACCTCCACAAGTATTCCTGGGTTTTCACATCGCAGCATCAGGACTTGACACCAACAGGACTATTAGCCAAAGGCGTGGCGTAATTAACAGCCCGCACTAAGCATCATCGCTCATTTGCATCACAAAGTATCATGATACCACATGTCGTTACATTGCTATTTATACTAAATTTAGTTGAAACAATTCGTAATTAATGATGAAATCCGACCTACAAAAGAGAGGAACACTTAAGTGGATTTCAGTGGCCCACATGACAACAAGGACTTAAGGTTCATTACTCACATTTTCTAATACCTTTTTGATGCATCCCAATAAAATGATTGTGCAGATAAAAGTGTACCACTGGACCACATCGAAGGGTGGACGAGAGATAACAGCTGTATTTCACACAAATTCACAGTTGTCTTTCTCAATTATAGCACTAATGAAATATCACCATACAGCTGAAATTAATTTAAACGAGCAGCTAATGCTGATATTTACCAATTGAGTCAGTTGTTGTCATATTTATTAATTTAAGGCCAATTAACATAAATGACAGGAACCAGTCACTACAGGATTGTTACACCTTCTAAATTTAAAATTCTTTGAGGCTAAAGATGACGCAGGATTTTTTGGCATGTCGTTACCCTGACAGACTACTTTGAAGTCAAACACATTTTCTCTTACATTTATAAATAAAAAATAAACAAATTGCAGCATTAAATATGACTGGCTTGTTCTGTTTCAGACAGAAAAATGCTTGTTCTGCAAATCCCGGCAGAAGACTGCTGCCTTGCTAACACATACGGGGACATTCGATGCAAGCATAATGAAAAACAAAAGCTATTCTAAAAATACACTGACCTGGCAAATGGGTAATGCTTGTGTAAATGGTGGCTAATTCAAGCCACACACTTAAAACACATATATATGACTTTAGAGCAGGGAAAAAAAATTTAAACTGTTATGTAAGCACGAGGGAAACAGGCAGATTTGTCTGTCAGCCTCACAAGCTTCCTTAATAAACAGAATGGTAAAAAACCCAAAAAATTAACGATGGATAAAAATGTGCTGTACTGAAGAGGGATGCTTAGACTGGCCCCGCAGGACCGAGCGGCCAATAAGACAGGATCTACACTGTTACCAAGAGCTTTGTCTGCATGAAAAACGACGACCGGCAATCCGCAGGCCTCCCAGTTTCCTTCTGAGATTAATTAACACAGAGGTAAGTCTCCAAAGCAAGGCAGAGGTAAAACAAATGATCGTCTGTGAGGTCTAACAATCCAATAAATAAGATATGCCCCAACAGCGTGACCTGTGAGAATCAGTGAGCCTCTTTATCCCCACACTGACAGCTGCTTTTTGATCACTCCACCAAACCCAAAGCACTTAAGCTGCCACAGGTCTGGAAGTTTTCATCTTATTCCACGATTCTTTCTTGAGCGAACTTTAGATGGAACACAGAGGTAGGCTTAGGACAGTCTCGCTCTTGGCCCAACAGCAGTGGCATCCAATGTTGGGCCTTGCTTCAGCACGCCAGATCCATGGCCAGCCTCCTACCCAATCACTGTCGACCTACAGCGCGATATGACTTACTTATAGCATTTCAAATTGATCTTTAACATTGCAGTCTGCATAATGAGCTGGGCGTGTGCCAGACATTACGTTCAAGTTTTTGTCTGTAATTGCCCAAGCCACAGGATGTCATGCTGAATTAAGTGAGTGTCTTGAACTGGAGATGACCTTCTGCTTTCAGGGGTCGAAAGAGCAGTCCACTTACGCTACGTCTTGGGCAAAATTGGAAGCGTGCTGTTTTGCATAGAGAGGCTAATCAAAGATTTCTTGCTTGCCTGTCAACGTCACAGTGCGTGCCTCGGGAGAATGAATCGTAATATTCAAGACTTCTAGCTGTGGTGAAACCCAACGCATGCTTCTCAATCAATCGCCGTACAACAGCACTGGTAAACGGATAACGCCCCACCTGCTGTGTGTAAGGGTTGGAGTGACACGGTGCACCTCCTCAAGACCATCCATGCATACTATCTTAAGTTTTCCAATTAAACGTGACACATGGATTCATTGTGGTCTAAAAGATTACAAAATACATGAAGCTCACTCACCTATATCAGTAGGGGAGTTTCCAGTAGCCAAGAAGAGGACATATGAAAGAGAGGGAGAGAGAAAAGGAAAGGACATGGAATTAGATAAATATACTTAACATAAATGTCTTTGAGGCATACTCCAAATGTTGAATTATGTATAAACCGTGTAGATGCTCAGCCTTGAACATCAGCAGCCACGGCTAAACACAGTATATCCTCAATTTAACAGACAAACTGGAACAAGCGAGTTTCCATTATTTCTCAATGTCTGTAAACTACTCACAATTCTAATTTTTCAGTCATTTCCAACTTCCTATTTACACCTAAATTTTTCCTGCTTTTATTCAAAACTGTATTTCTGACACAGCACAAATTAACGAGACAATGATCTGCGTGCTGGAAATTTGCAACAGAACAAGGTACCTACAAAGTCATATCAACCTGACAGTTATGGGTCAAAGACCAAAGTGCTAATACAGGAATTTTGCCTGTCCAGTCCAAAATCCCATTAAAACTCAAGTCTGTTAAATTGAGAATTTACTATATTACCCTTATTTTGCATATTATCTATGTCCTTAGTTCGTATTCACACTGCAATTTAAATCTTTTATACAGAATTATTTATGTAACCTTTACGCCTGCACTGGGGGGCTGTTCTATGTCACCTTTGTTTAATCTCACAGTTGTGTTTAATTGTGGCTCTTAACCGGCACAGACTGATTGGTTATGCTTTCCGTGTCAAGAACGTCATTGTAATGTTGCACAGTGTTCCAAGATGTCATAAAATCCAGTCTAGAAAAGGATAATAAACCTGGCAGAGTATCAGGTCACAAAAAGATGTTTCATGCTTGTTCTACCATCTGCACTGTGTTTTATACTTTTACATTTGTGTAGTGGTATGTAGGCTCATACACACCATAACGAATCACTTAACTATATAAATAGTTCAGATAAAAGCTTTTACATGCATGCATAAGCACCATTAAAACAACTACTGAAGACAGACTCAGTCATGTTCGGGAGGGAAAGGGTGGTTCCCAACTGGCTCGGTCAACCTGGGTGTTCCAAACGTGCTACGAGGCCCAGGCCACTTCAGAACCCCATTACAATTTTATAACAACAGACTTCACCGCTACACTCAATCAGTCAATAAAGATGCATTAGTACGGCTCAGTCAGCTCAGCGGTGTTCCAGACCTATACTGAAGAAAGGGCCCTTCAAAACTGCATTACCATGCAACAGCAGTGACAAAACACGGCGCTCCATACCGCAGTCAATCAATCAATATGGATTTATTTAATATAGCATATTCTTACTAGCACGTTCTCCCACGGGGCTTTAAAGTACATTTTTCAGAGGGAGGAAAAAAAAAAGAACATATAACACATTCAAGGGGAAGTCTGAAAATTACTACCTGACCCCTTCAAAGAAGGTGATGCAGTAACGCTATTGCAAGTCCAGAAGTGCGCTTACATGGTGTAAAGCTCCAGATGTGACATTCCCACACAAAATACATTTGGTAAAGGCAGCAGAGGCAAGAAATGCACAAGCTACAAGCTGAAAGAAATGTCAAGTTACAGCGCAATTTTAACCACCCAGCTACCAGAAACAAGAAACTACCACCCCTCCCCCCACGTTCACTCAGTCATGTCCCAAATTGCTACACACAGATTTTAATATAATTATTTTGTCGTTTATCCTGATTCCACATTTAGAGAATTTTTTCATTAAGCTAAATTTTAAAGTGACCCCACCCTCCTGCCCCCCAGGGAGAACAGATGGTAATGATAAAAGTTGAATCTGATCTATAATTCATAGTTGTCCAACAAACAGCAAAAACCATTACAGAAGTGCCTTCAGCTTCACGGTTCAAATGTGTCTCCCTGCAGTCTTACTGCAAGTACAGGTGCCTCAGGCTAGATGAAGGGAAAAAAGACAAAGGCTTTCTCTCACAAAATGCAAATGAAGGATTCTTAGATGTTCTGGTGCTACTTCAAACATTATGTTTGCCAATTGACTAGTCTTAAATGAGAAGGGGGGGGGGACCCAACTAAACACTCGACACGGCACACGTCCGTCATGTTTCTTTACATGTGATTTTGTGAAACTGCCACATTTAAGTGCTGACAAATTGGTGACGTTTCCACAAAGTGTGTGTGTTGGATGGTGGGGGAACACAGAAAAATGCCATGCAGAGACGGAAGCAGGCCGACTGGGTGCTCTTCATCAGGAACACAGGAAGCAGTTCCACCTCCTCATCATTTCACCTGCACAAACACAGACCCTTGCAGTTGGCTCTGCCACAATGACTGCAACACTTTCAAAATTGCTCCAAAAAGTGCAATTTCAGATTTCTTTGTACATCAAAGATTTTCAGCAAAGCTGCTGTTTTTTTCTAAGATTTAGCTCTGCCTAGTGGCCCATTTCTGGCAAGGTGCATCTCGCTTGTGTATTTTAAAAACAGTATATACCTTGTGTGTTTGTGAGGAGAAATTGTTTCCTGTTGAAAACATGAACATTAGCAAACCCATGCTCTCTGGCTGTTTCTGATGTTCTCAGTTGGGGGGGAGGGGGATACTGGGGGGCAGCGCAGTAGAGAGCCCTTCCTTGGTCCAGCCCAGATGTTCTCCTGATTCTCCACTACAAAGGCAGCAGTATTTGTCACACGCTGCAGTACTTATTTGGGAAGTAGGGGCCTCCAAAGTTTCTGACGCAGAGAGTGCGTGCGTGCGAGAGGTGCGATACAAATATTCTTGCATCTACAGGACACAGGGATGGCAAAGAAGACTCACTTGTCAACCAGTGCAAAACAAAAGCAAAAAATGTCTAGTATTGTATGCTCTGATACCACACACAGACTAATCACATTCTAAATACTGACACTACAAATATTGTGATGCTACACCGTGAGTTACCCAAATCAGGTAGCTGACCTGGAGCCCCTGTCAGGAGCCTCAGCAGACTTCGCTCAGGAGATGCAACAATGCTGCTGACTTGAAAAGCATTCCCACCCACCCTAGCTGTAAAAATGTAAAAAATAAAATAAAACAGGCATGAACCAAAATGGAAAGAAGTGTGTGGGAATTCCCAGAGCACTGCCCAAGCAAGAGGCGGGGAGGAGAAATGAGTCAGTACTCATTATATTTTAAGCATACAGATTTCTGACTTTTTTTTCCCCCTCATCAACTCACTGTCAAAAGTGTTAAAACCCCCCTAATTTATTTCACATACATCAGCCTCTCCTTAATGTGGCTGTCAGCTCTCTGATGAGGTGCAGGTAATGCAAGCCCTCTAGGTTATAACTACTAAAACGGTGCTGCCTTTAATTCACCCTTTTCTTTGGTGCTTTATTTCAGGTTAATGGACTCTGAGTTATCACCTCTTTAATTTGACAGGTGACGCAGGTGGAAGGCCTTCTGTAATGTCACAAGGTCAATCTTGTCTGGCTCACGCACGCTGACCTTCACTGAGTCAGGCTCCGCCCACTTGTACTGCAGTCAACAGCAGTGCAAAAGCAACTGGAAACAGGCGCTCCTTCTCCATTACTGGAGAACTCCCTGAGAAGTCGACATCGGTCAGGTTCCACCATCTCCCCGTCTGGTCATCGATTTTCCTTCTACACCCCGTGCAGTCTAAGCCAGAATCAAGCTATGGATTCAGGCAAAAACAAACCACGTCAGAGTCGTTTTGTCTTCTATGTGTGGATTGTAATGAAAAGCTGGTGTATAAAATGTGTGTACATAACACACGTGACCACTCACACTAGAATAAAGGCGCCATTTCAAAGAAGCAGTACCTTCATCTCTTTCAGAAGAGATCTGCAGCGCTGCCACGCAGCACCACCGCGCTGACCCTTCTTCTCATGTTCTCCCCCATGCTTGTTGCACAACAAATGCAATCCCCAGCACAGCATGCTCCAGTTTCATTCTAATAGCTGGAAACAGCCCACTGCTATGCAACACTAAAGCATGTTCAGAAAATACTTGAAAAATCTATACGAAAAGGAAACCCTTTGGGGATCACAAGAGGCACAATGGAATGTCTATAAATAGGACTTTTATAAACACAGCTGCTGTACACGAAGGCACAGGTAGCAATTCATATTTATGCGTTTTGTTATTGCTTCTTATCAGAGCCGTTTATCCACATCCACTTACCCGGCTTATCATTTTACACCGTGCTCACTCGCAAAGCAGCACGATTTTTACAGAAATAATTAAAGGTTAAATTCCTGGCTTAAGGGTACAACAGCAGGTGCCATCTTGAGATTTGATTTTTTTTTTTTTAGCACATCCAGTTACAAGGCAAGCTGACGTGCACTATTTGCTTAACGGTTTAGGGCAGCGGGAAGTGCTGATGTGAGGAAAACACACACTGAGAGACGTGTGTAGCCGTGCACAGATACACGAACGCACGAACGTGCGCACACACGCACACACGCACACACACACACACACACACACACACACAAGAGGATCCTTTCGCATGGTTGGGCTGTCCCTATACATTCAGACCCTCTGGTAATGTCAGCAGGTAAAAGGTGAGTAAAAGGGGAGTAAAGGGAGACCCCGCAGGCCATTCTACCGACTCCCATCGCACTGGAATGTCTCCCGTGCCCTTCTTCTCATCATCATTACTACAAGAGTTTGGGCTACCACACTCACACACACGTGGACGCACACACACACAGCGCTTCACACTTTATAACCTCACTGTGGCGGCACATCATTTGTGCTACTCATAGTTCTGCTTTCGCAGAATCGTTGCACAAATCCATGTTTAGTAACCCGATAGTATTCCTTAAACTTTTAAGACCATATTACTTATTCTACGTTTTCAATACTGCAGACAAAATCGCAAGCCCCTTCAATTCCCCTGACACTCATGTAGCCCTGCGTGGCTGTGTGAGGTCTGCTATCACAACTGAAATAAAAGGTCAACGTATAACGTCAAACCCGAAGCAGAGATCCAGCGCCAACCCCCCCACATCACACAGCCCCCTGCCATTATGAACTATTATACTGAAGTTCAAAATAACTTCTGCTAATAAAGATAATCCCATTGTTTCAGTGGCTTTGTAGTCCTTCAAGAACCGTGATCTAAATTGTATCTTAATAGAGCAATGCGGCAGGGACTCCCAAACCTTCAAACAACAGACTGCCACACGGCATCAAGTGTATTATGTCAAGGATTTCTGAATTGTCATACGGTATTAAAACTTAAAGACTACATAAACCCTTTCCTCATGAGAGATCCATCAGACACAGGCAATTAAAAAAAAAAAAAAAACTGTGGCTTTTCATTTAATAGGTAACACCACTTTCACAAGTAAAATTTAGTAATTTTCATCATTTTAGATTGATAATAAATTACTGGTAGCTACCTAGAAAGTAACATAGTGAAAAGGATTTATTCTGGCATTTTAAAATGTTATGATGATTGAATTTGGCAGAAAGTACTGTAAAAGGTTGAAATCATGGTAATCTAAGCCAGATATGATGGCTGTCTTTTTATTTAAAGAAAAAAAAAAAAAAATGGGGGGGTGGGGGTGCTGGCCAGAAGTTTGCCTCTTGATGAGATAGCACCAATGAAGTCTAAATAACAATTTACATTTAAAAAAAAAAAAATCTAAATACTACCAAGAAAACATAAATATAAATTACAACAATCCCAGAGTGCCTCTGGCGATGGCCAGTGAAATGGTCCGACACGACGCTGCTCAGAGCCGCACACACCAGGGGACCTACACGCCGTCACTCTGCCAGGTGTTCCTCTGTCCTTCTTTGACCCCATTAGGGCTTTAGGCTAGAATAAATAATTCAGGAGGGGGTCTGTACGAGGCACACCCGTTAGGCAAGTCCAAGTAAGCGGATCTTAATCACCGCTAGGGTGTTTGCTGCTTGGCCAAGGGAGGCAGGAATCTCTGCTGGGAGTCCAAATGCACGCTGGAGGTTTCTCATGGGTAATTCTCCAGCCAGCGTTTTCTGTGTTACACATTCCCTCCCAACCTTAAGCAGTCTGGCTTTGCAGCTAAGAGGAGTTAAACTCTAAACTTTGAAGCAAAACACCCATCAATGAACCCACTCGTTTGGTACACAACAAAACATATCTTACAAAGGCTTGTACTCATTTTAGTCGTGTATAGGGAAGGTTTGCACACTTTCTGTTCGTAATTACCATCCTTTTCATCACCGTTTCTGCATTTGTGCGTACTCCACCTGCTGCAGCAAGCAGCAGCAGTTTCTGAGGTCGCAGTCACTGTTTTGGCAATGCAAAACAGTCTGCATGTAAACGGACTGGCACCAATTACAGCCCTGCAATCATGAGCAGGTCTCACACAGCAGTGCATGAGAGTGAGAAACATCCTGATCTTGGCCTATATCAAAAAGGACCTTGTTCTGCCCAGCCTGGGTCCACCAAGCGCCCTCCTTCTCCCAAACAGTTGCACAGCTACAAGCAGTGCCACACTCCAAGTGAGCATGGCCTCCGCGTGACCACTCGTAGGCCTGTTTCGCGGACATGATGCCTCCGACACGCAAACAGCGAGGCTGAGCAGACGTGGATCCAAACCGCTGGATGAATTATGGAAATAAGGCGGGGAAAGTGCTGGAAGAACATGTTTGCCATCACTGCGGTTCCAATTAAATGGTTCACAACATGTGGTTCTGGGTAATGAAATGCATTGCACTCGCAAACTTATTAATTAGGCCTGGAGCAGAGGCAGCTCTACTTCAAGTGAGGGCAGGGTGGATGCTGGGAGAAGAGCTCCTCTGTGCCCTGAGACATACCTGCAAAAAGCAAGACTTCAATAATCATGTGATGAGAGCCATTATTAATGCCACACACACACACACACACACACACACACACACACACACTATGTGGTTATAGTAATTCTATAGTTCCCAGAGGGACGAAGGACAGAGAATTAAATTGTTCTAATCCATGCATCTGCCCCAGCTGTGGGCACAAGGCTGATTCTTATTCCAGATCAAGGCCGCTTAATGTGTCGTGGGTGAAGATTGCCAAAGCATGTTAGTTCAGATATTTGCTTTTGTGAGCCAATGCTAATGTTGGTTTAAGTGCTTTTGTCAGTTGACAGCAGGTAAGCATGTCTGGTCTAACAAGCAGCACACAACTGGGATGTTATTCACCTACTAATTTCTGTCTGACAGAAGGGATCCAAATACAAACAGGCATCCTTAATTACATACAAGTTAAAATATTTGACGACCACAGATGCGAATTTCCGTGTTCAGGTAAAATCAAAAACGGTCGTGCACCTCCAAGACAGAAGGTCATTTACAGCACCCGAACTCATCTTAACACCTGGTAAGGTACTGCTAAATTAAATAATTCAAATAAAGCCATGTTAAAACATGAAACAATGGGACAGATCATCCAGAGATGCAAGCTAAATAATATACTATATAAGTGACACAGTCTTATGTACAAAGCCTTCAGACCGTGTTACTTGTCAAAATGACATACGAAGTCCTACGTACACCTACACAAAGCAGGCACAGAAGTGAGGAGAAAAACAGCACGCGAAGTATGATGAAACGCAGAATTACCCGTCGGGTTTCTCCTGATTACACCAGAAGGTTGTAGATCTTAAAAAGACACTCCGCAGGAGGCCATAACTGCTGTGTATCAATCACCAAAGGTTTGATTAATGTATGCGTGTTAGGCAGGTGGTTTGGTCCGCAAACACTGGAGGCAATCAAGGCTAAGTGGATTAAATAGCGTAATGAAATTCAACATAACAAGGAGATGCCTTTCCAACATGAAACTGTCGCCAGGGACGGCAGACAAATTCCACCTGTGCCTTAAAGCCTTTTTCCTGTACACTTGCGACACTGTCATTCTAAACGATGCAGGGAGCAAACGGCTTTACAAAAACATTCATCAACTGCAGTAGGAGGTTCATTTTAAACAACAGTGCTGTCCAGTTATTACCCAGCAAACACAAAACGTTCAAATAATATTAGCTAAACGTTTAGGGAACGTTAGGACCCTTTAGCTAACGTTATTTGAACGTTTTGTGTTTGCTTGGTACCTAGCTTGTACAAAACGCTATCAATACAGGAATCGTACAGCTAATTAATATTTGTGCTTTTACTATACTACTAATGTAGCCCTCATTACCCACATTTACTTACTGCACACGTCCAATATTGGGCCTGAGTTGAATAAGGTTTATAGGTTAGTGATGACAAATAGGAGAGAAGTTGAAAAAAGGGGGGTTTGTTCACAGAAAATGACAGCGATTACCTTGAAAGGATTATGAGCAATCTTACAACATATTGGTCAGCCAGTAAAACCGCTCTGCAGGTCTGCAACAGGCTCGGCAAGCAAGATGAAGCTGAAACGCCCTTCCTCACTGAGTTCAGGTATGAAGCTGAAACGCCCTTCCTCACTGAGCTCAGGTATGAAGCTGAAACGCCCTTCCTCACTGAGTTCAGGTATGCTTAATGACAGTCACAGGAGGACCCGTGTGAGCCGTCTCTCCTGGCGCAGAAAAAGGAAAGTGAGGTTCATGCTTACGTGCAATATAAGCTTCTTCCCTCCTTCTCTGTAACTGAGGCTTAAAAAACCTCACAGGTTGCACAGACTGAGGTGACAGCATCAAGAAAATAGGTTAAAAGATTATGCTGACAAATTGCACTCTAAGTGTTGAAAAGGAAAAAAATGAAAAATTTAATATGGCTGTGAAACTGCTCTTTTAGCCCAGTTGTCATTATGAAGTTGTGCTTTAATGGGAATTAAATGGAGTCCTGTTGAGAGTCAGGTTGCTCAGACAAACAACAAATCATACCATTTATAATTTGCATTCAGCCCTCCCAGGGCAGTTTGCCGATGCCAAGACCCCTGGTAGCCCAGAGAAACTAAGCTAACCAGAAATAGCCACATGTTTAAATTAATATTTATAGATGCAAATGCATTCAGTATTGTATACTTAGGTCTTTCGAGTTCAAAAGAAGCTGAGTCTTCCCAAAACTTGCCCAACTTAGTGGTTTGAGGCCTCCAAGGTGAAGGCCCTGAGAATACAGGCTTCCAGCTCGCACTGCTGAAGCTCCTACACTTCATAACGATGAAAGGATCAAATTGCCCGCTGTCAACAGCACTACATTACACTAGCTATCAATGAGAGGCAGAAACCTGGGAGAACCAGCACTTAATTCCTGCTTCCCGCGGTAAAGCTATCCTGGTAGGAGTCTCAGGGGCTGTGCATGCAGCCAGTACTACGGTAACGTACCCTTTCCATTTGGAACATTTCCCCGTAAACAAATGACGGCTGAGTCAGACTAAAACGGTCTCAGTCTACACCATGATATCACCGCGTCTACGGTTACAGCCCAACAAGGCACATTAAGTGCGGTCACTCTGATCTTAGTGTTTCTTCACTACCTGCACACAGCAATGTTCCACACAACTGATCACCTAATTAATACCCAGCAGCTCAGGAGAATGCAAATTCTCCGTTTCCTTCACTGCTGCAAACACCAATGTCAATGTAGTTAACGGTGAAAACGTGCATTTTTCCACCTCGTCTTTTCACATCCTTGATCTGTGTGCATGCTTTACTGCCTCAAGCGTGAATGTTTAAGTCACTAAACAGACCTGTGTATAATAAAAATGGAACTCGTGGCCTCTGCAGCACCTTGCTTACAAAATTAAGCATTCCTTGAACAAAATCCATGACTAAAATACTTTAATACAAAAAATGGCAGATTGTAACATCAGCATATTATACTAATCAATAAGTAAAACAAACAGAAAATGCACCATATGCTTAAATTTCCAAAATATCAGCTGCACACATGCCTTGGGCACGGGGTACTGCAAGTCTATTACAGAAACTCTAATTGTTAAAGACACATTGCTGCTCCCGTCACAATTTTGAACAACCCACAAACGAAACTGTATTTTTGACATAAAACTGTCTTGTTAAATTACTAAGCTTTGAGAATGATTTTTATTTACACATATGACAGCAACGAGGACGTGCAAATGAACCAAGATTTTATTGAACCAATTAGTTCATTTACCTCAGTCACACCCCGCAGTGCATTTCACGCGAAAGTAAAATAATTTATGGTGCTGAATGCACCCATAAGCAATAATTGAAATGGAACACTTGTATGAATGTGGTGTGTGTGACTGATACTGGGCCTTGAAATTTGAGTCCTCCCATGTAAAAATCCTTTTTATAACCTTCAACTTTACGGACAAAATGATCATTCCTTGCTGAAGAAATTCTGTTGCATGGCAACCAGCAATTATGGCTACATTTAGCAAATGGATTGAGAACATTCTTTGAAATTATTCTCCTCTCAGGAATATAGATATTCAAAATTCAGATGTCATAAACATAACATTCACTCATTAAAATATACTTTGCACATTACGAAGATATTAATATAATGGTGCATCTTACTGCTATAACTGTTCTGTTAGCAGTATTTGGCATTTTAAAACTTAAAACTTGTAAGCAGAAATTAACACAAAACACAGAACCATGTAACACTGGTGACAACAAACCCACTTTTACATTCTAAAATTTTAAATAATTTTTTCTATTAATTGGCAAATTTATGTAAACGTGTCTTTGATGAATGAAAAACCATTGGCAGAATCCAAAATGGAACGTACATAATTTGCACATAACAGAAAAACAACTATGTACTGTTTTACTAGTTTGAACTTAGTGTTCAAATAAGCATGCAACATTTTGGACATAATTGTGTTACAATATCCCATCTGGTCGACACACTGACCTTTCAACCTCCAATTGCCAGAGGATCCCGTGCATCCTCAGAACCATTGGAATTATGGGACTGAGTAGTGTCTAGTCTTCACACATATTGGATTTTGGCTGTATCATGTATGCCATGGGCATAATTTTCAGTTAGTCACTGATGCACACTGAATTTGGACAAACTAGATTTGCTGCAAGTATGAAAACATTTTCTGCTTTGAACACAGCCATTATCTGTATTGGACTGATCTTCTTTTTATGTCATGCCATGTTCTACAGAAGCTCAAATGTGTCATAACTGTCACGTGCAAGTAAGAAGATGAAGAGGAAGTAAGCTGGCAGGCTGAGTGGTACTTCAGACCTTCAGCAAGCTGCAGCTCTACAAGCACATCAGAAGTGACATCATAACAAGATATCAGAATAGCAGATCAGCCAGTGTCAGCCAACCAAGAGCTGCAATGTCTCTCAAACAAACATCTGTCACAGAGATGAGCAGCGCCAGCCATTAGGAAACATTGAAAGAAAAAAAAATGGAAATCAGGCAAGACTGGAAAACTGTGTGGTTTCTGTGGAAGGGCAAAGCTCAAACGATAATCCTTTGTTCATCCAACTGGGCTTTTGTTTCTTCTTTCAAAACCACCTCAAAACTTGGGTATACCGTAGCTTGAGAAGACAGTGGTGTACAGGTCTCTCACCATCTCACCTCTTAAGGGTTTTACTCACAATGACCACTCAGTGTGTGTGACCTTGTCAAATGAATGACAGCAGCCTGGCTCCATTGTAAAGCTAAGCTGTCGAGCACCTTGGGGCCGTGAGGTCACTGTGGGGACCCAAGACACGATGGCGACCGCAAGGAAGCCGCAACCCATTGATCTACAAAGCCGTTTTAAAACACGTCGGCCTAATTAAACTCCTCTTTCAACACGAACCCTGCCCTCACGTTTCCAGAGCAATGGGATTCTATCATTGCATAAATGAAGAAAACTATGCTTTATTTATTTTAAACTTGACAAGTTACACCTGTATAGCACACAAACTGAATAAGCTTCTCTTTAAAGCAGTCTCATTCTAGCAGCCTCCCAGTATAGAGTAAAACAGTGTGGGCAGACAGTGTCTTTTTAAGATCTACTAAAAAAAAAAAAAAAAAACACACACACACCTCGGAAATGACACGCAGGCAGTTGAGAACGCACCAAACGAACTGAGGAAATCTTTCTCATAACAATGACAACCCACATAGCACTCTGATTTCAGGCCTGCTAAAAATCTGACAGAGTAAGGCAGAAGAAGCTGACAGCTTTTCTGAGAGACTGACTGGCTTGCTCTCTTTCCAGCAGAGCAAGTGTTCATGTTGTGTGGACACACACTAAGTACTCTGACTGTACACAAAGGCCATTTCCTTGATGTCCTCATCCTGCGGACTAGGAACACCAGTATTCTGAAACAGCACTTAAAACGCCAGAGGACTGCATTTTTAAAAAGATGCGCACTCCAGTCTGGACCAGCTATGCTCTTTAGTGAAACCTTGACTTAAAAATAAAAAAATAAAAAACAAAAAAAAAAAAAACCTGCTCTTCAACCACAGGCTTTTATACCAACCTTTTTTTTTTTTTTTTTTATATTGACCAGTGGCGTCTCTCCCTCAGACACATGAAATTAAATACTAGAGTTTTTTAAAGTATTGAACTCTGCTTTTAACATAAAGAATGACTAAACCAAAAGCACACTGTGTGCTTTACCAAAGCTTGCAATAGCAATGTTGTATAACTGAAAAATCAGTTTCCGTGGCATGTAGGGGGGGGGGGGGTTTGGGTGGTTGGGGCAGCTTAGAATAGGGCCTGAGCAATATTGCATCAAATGACCAACCATTTGTCAAATATGGTAATCACACACAGATTAAGTGTATTAAAATAAGCATAATTTGGATTCCATAATCACAAAGACTGCCTCATCATTGTCTCCTTCATATCCTTCGTCTTGATACGGTGCACTAATTTAAAAGACATATAGTGGTATTGGGACACTTCACCATAAAGAGGCTGTCACAGCAGGTAAGAGTAAACTGCCTGACATCTGGATACAAGGAGAAAAAAAGCTTGTGAAAAAATATATATTCTCAGCAGATTGTTCTAGAACAAACCAGTAAGTAGAATGGATTGTTTTGGAGTGCAGGTCCGTTGTTCTGACCTGAGGTGTTTTTAAAGACAGTTTGAGAACACATTTGAAGATTTTAGTGAGACAGCAGAAAAAATATGGCCCATAGCTTATGCATTTTTTAAGTACTATGAGGGAAAGTGACACTTAATAGCAAAAAGCACATTTTAAATAAACCATGTGCTTTGAACTCCATGCAGTAAATAGCTGACTGACTGGTATCACGGAGGATGGAAAACCTTCAGCAGAAGTCAGACTAACAGCAGTTAGGCCAAACTGCAGACTTTCGAAAAGGCGCAATTATCGGATTTCGGAAAGGAGGGTACTGTCTTCGGTACAGTCGTCCCCAAATCTGCTCACGGAAACATGGGAAGAATGACATGGAAGTTCAAGAGGATAGAAAGGAGAGGAGAAGAAAGAAGAGGAAAGAATTGAGAAGACTAAAAGCGGAGTCTCAAAAAACAAAAAAAAAAAAAAGTTTTGTCCAAGTTGTTTAACTTCAAAATTTCACCTATTAACTTGGCTCCGTACAAATCTCAGAATAATAAGCATGAATTTGCAGTATTATTGTACAAAGCAATAAAGATATTTGTTCAATCTTGCCATGTGCAAATACACTTAATGACTGACATTGATGTACACTTATGTAACAGCTTTTGGCAGCACTTATCTTTACTGGTACAACTAAAAATGTGGATACTTATATACAGTTTTCTTCAAACATTTAGAGTAAAGGTCTGTCCAGAATCTACAATGACAATGTGTTTATGAACCAGAAATTGTCTTGCATTACAATTTAAAAAGTGAAAATAAAACCACATTTGACAAACACGTCAGTGACTACATTCAAATGCCAACTACACACAACTCAGAGTTTGGCATTATTACAGATGACGTACTACACGGAGTTACTTGGTGGGATTTTACTGCACCAATAACACATCGTGTAACATCATGCAATGATGCTACAACAAAGATACACCACTTTAACTCTTCATTCGATTTAATACACTGTGCAGCAAAATGAAAACTCAAATATTAAATAGTGTTACCGGGAAATTAAACTGGACATGCCCTCTACATTAAAGGAAAAACATAAATTAGTTTCATCAAGCAAATGCTGTATGATTTCATCACTATTGTCATCCTTTATTGTATTCATTCATTGTAAAGACAAGAATCAATACCGGCACAGACACGTAAATTAGGTGAAAAATGACCGACTGACTGATGGGAGAGAAACATCTGGTTCAATTGCTCAACCTTAGGCTGGTTTCACATGATTAAGGGTTGAGTCGAGCTGAGTGTTCAGTACTGTCTATAGGGAGCTGAGCACTGACTCCCCGAGCGACGTGGTTTGGCCAGTTCAACCACTTTAACTGTGATCCGTCCGACACTGACCTCTCCAACGATCAACCAATGACAGAACAGCTGTGTGTGAGACATGGCCAAACACTACACAATGGAACAGAAACCAACAGCATGGACAGATACCACTCTATTTACGAACATTCATAGATATGAACAAAGGCCACCAAGTTCAATTTTTGTTCAGACAAAGTAACTTGGGAGCCGCAGCTAAAAAATTTTACCTGCTCGACTCTCCCGTCAGGTATGACGTTTGGCCGCTACTTTTAAAAAGTTATTTTTTTAATTTCTCATATATCCAAAACAGAATGTTAGCATGCATGACATTTGTTACATCTCAAACAATCAAGCACCGCACCCGTAAACCAGAGGCGCATGCTGATACCGTCTCAGAGCCTGGTCAAGAGGCGCTGCTAAGCAAAGCTTATGATGTGAAACACTTACAAGCGATTGGTGTGTCTGTGAGTGCTTGTGTAAGTTTTTTGTATTTACACATACTCCGCGGCATATCGTTTTACAGAATCACTAAATGCTTGTCATGATTCTCATTTATTAAATAGTTCTGCAAAGCCCAAACAGTGAAGGTCATGATAACTGACATCTATTAGAAGAGGAAATATAAAGTGCACAATAAGCGTTCAGCCCTCTGAACTACTGCGGTACTGGCAGATACAGCCCGCAACTGAACACGCTGTTCTTTAACGCTGAACATGTTTGCTGTAATTTTCCATTCTGCTTACAGGAGACAAGCTGTCTTTCCAAGTAATTAGTTTAAAAAGTATTTTGACAAATTTTCCACAGATCTCAAAGCCGTCTGCTCCACTGCAGGATATTCGCTTTAGTCCAATTCTTGGTGGTAACTTTAAATTTTGTTTTCTAGTCTGCTGATAGCCCTTTACCCTGATTCAGCCAAAGCCCTCAGGTTTTCATTTACTGTCCGACGGCTCGGTATCAACATATGTGAACTGCTCTGGGAAGCGATGTGTTTAGTCTCTCTCTGGGTCTGTCTTTACAAAGACGCTCCTGGATATGTTTTTGGAAGCTCATCTTCAGAGTTCTAACCAGCGTTACTCCAGTCTCTGCTCCCCACTGAATACTCTGACTTAAGAGCTTTGTATTAGCATGCTTAATGATGATTTTTATGATAATTAAAACAATCTTATGATAATATAGTAATGTTAAAAAAAATATTATTACCATACTAAAAATTTTTAACTTAGAAACGAGGGAAAAAAACAAGGGATAACAAGTACAAGAAAATGTGTTTAAACAAAAATTTTAAAATGACTATATTTTTGCGACAGCTGTTAATTGCTCCCAAAGTACATTCTTCCACTAACACACTATATAATGGCATTTTTGTCCGATTTTCCTCTTCATAGGTTTAGAAAAAATTATACACAAAAATAGCTGTTTTTTTTTTTTGTCTGAAAAAGTTTACAATCACATTTCATTTTAGTAATTTAGCCCACGTCAGTGCTTTTAACAAAGGTGAGCCAACATGCTTGACTCACCCTTCAATGAATATCAGTGTGGGGCTAATCAGCAGGCTGAATAGCGTTTTTCTGACTGTATCTAGCCTAACCGTTTACCTTCATAATCAGTGAAAAGCCTTCTCAACCAATTTCCAGCATGGTACTTTTGGAAAGTACTAAGTACACAAACAGATGAACAACCAGTAGTACTAACTCACATAGAATGCACATGTGAATGACTGAGACAGTAATTTCCTGTAGCGTCATTCATATCAAAAGCGTGTGCTAAAAAACATTGGCTAATCACTGCTTGACTTTTTAGTCCCCAGACAAACGTCAGCACCATCATCTAATGGCATCAAAACAGAGTCACCTGCAAAGACAGATTTTAAGATTGTTAGGATGTGGAACATTAAAAAAAAATTATGAAAACCTCTCCATGGAAATCACAGGTATGTAACATTATCTCTGGTTGTAGGACCCTTCTCAGAATGTGACTGTAGGATGCCAGCCAAGATTTGTGAACAGAACCTAAGATTTGGCCAAATCACAATGAGAGAGAATCTGAAGAAAATATACAACACTTTATAGATGGAAATTAGTTGAACCAGATGCAAGAATAATGTTAAATTTGTCAGTCTGAAGCATTATCTGCTGCCTTCCAATACATTTGAAGGGAAAAGAAATACTACAATTATGTGTGAGTCTGAGTTTTTATTCAAATACTTAAATAAAAGAGACAAGTGTAGTTCAAGAGCTTCTTTAGAGATTAATGCTTTCAGAAGACCTTTCCTTGTCAAAACTATCCAAGACAAAGGAAAGTGCTTGCTCCTGAGATATGAAAGGAATACACTTCTTTCATATCTCATAAAGCACCTTGAGCTGACCCCAACGTTCTGTTCTACCTTGTAGGATAAATCAAATCGACTCCACACACGACTGCACTGGGAGGTTGTGTGTAAGAAGCCTCAGCTTTTCCATAGCATTTAAAGACAAAACTCTTCTCAGCATGTTGCATTAGTCGCTGAATGCTCACCACACGACCCAGGGTCAGGCCAGGCAACAACTGTTCTCTCGCTCCATTTCACAACAAATCAGTGATATTGCCCCAATCTGATACATCCGAAACTCTTGCCGTGCCAAACCGGCCGAATTTAATTTTTCCTTCAGCTGCAGAACCCTGACATTTCCTCCCCGCTCTTCTTTCGGCTTTTGCTTTTTTAAAACCAACAAGCTCAAAGAATAGTCTCTCCCTCCACCTACATCTGCTCAAGCTTCTGACAAAGTAATAAGCCTTCCATAGCTGAAAACGTGTTTGATATAAACAATTCAAAGGTTTGTTATGTCTGTAATGTTCAGTAAACACTGCCAGTCACTAATGTCTCGTTCTGAGGGAACTTGGGGTGGTCTCCATTGGGTCCGTCACATATCTTCAGCCCCCCCACACCAAACCTGCGGAAATGATGAATGGGCAGCAGGTCTAAAAATTCTTGAATGTCAACTTTGAGCTGCTTCTGAGAACAATGATGTAGGAAATGCCAACATAGTGTTAGAAGTGCGTCAATATCGCACAAGCTCCTCTTCGGTGGAAAACTGGCAGTAATGCGGATTAATGCCCTGAGAGGTTGGTCTCCTTATGCGTGCTGAGCAGAAGTGAAGGACAATGATCCTTGAGTCGCTGGCATTGAATATTAATTCAAAGCACTCATAACACATGAAAAAATTAACACACAAAGCATGGCACCTGATATTAGAAAGATGGCCACACATCTCAACACAAAGTGAAACATAACGCCGTCTCCATTTATACATGCTGCAGGTCACCAAAAACAGCATTTGTAAAATATGGAGATGATCAATGCAAAAACGGGCTAGGTGCTGTCTGAAGTGATGTCTTATTTGTCCAGATGTCTTTTATCTTTGAGGAACAGTGCAATCGTGCCGTAGACTTTGACTGCCGTGCAGATGCTACCGATGAAAATGATGGCTTGAGGATCATTTTGTCACTTGAACACTAAGGAGGAGGAAAAAATGGTGTTTGGCCCCACATAACCAACTTTAATGTAAAACACATTTCATACTTACAGGTAAACCCCTAAAGTATGTAGCAGGGTTTTCTTAGAAGTGACTGAAAGCTACAGAACAAACACTACATCAATGAACTTGACAAAGGCATTGGCATGGCCCAAAGTCCCTGAAGGGACTTTAGTTTAATCCATCTCCAAGACACAGCTGTACTGTACCTTCAAGAAAAACTCACAACATACTAGCAATGAAGTATATGCATTAAGCATCTTAACCAATACTTTACTGATGGTCAAGCACTTTCTCTATTCAAAACTACAGAAGCATTTCTCGTTTGTTGTTGTTAAAATCTAGGTAATATTTCCCTTTTCTACAATCCATCGTGTATGGCCAGACCACAGTGGGTAGGTGTTTGGACATCAACACCTCGTCTCACTACGCTTCAGCACACAGCGCATTTCTCATCCGTACAGACATTAGGCAGTGCTTTGCCACTATGAGGAGCTTTAGCAAACAAACGAGTTTGTACGGCAGCTAATTGGCTTCTCGGGGGATTTCAGAGAAAAGAAAGCAAAAGATTCCATTAATGAGGACAACCAGAATGCCCTTGCAAAACAGCAACATGAAAACTAGGTATTTATATCGCTTACAGCACTCTCCACCTTGACCTTTAACCTGCCATCATTCATCTATTTTTGTTCAGTGTCTTCCTTTGCTGCTAATTGATTTTCATTCCTTCGGCACAGCGTGGGTGAGCCTGACTGGACCTGCACACAATTCTCAACTTAATTTTTTACAGTCATATGCACTTATTGAAATTAAAAAGTCATATGCGTTTTATGTTTTCCCCAGCTCTCACACAATGCTTTCTGGAATGAGTGTAAGTAGTATACTCCCTCATAGATCTGAGAAGCAAAAAAAAGTCATGAGGATGGATGAAGCAGCAAGGAGACCATGCAGAGAAGAGAGATGTGGCATTTTTACTCTTTCCACTCCTTACTGTTAGGCCTCTTCAAATGGTGATAAATCAGCACTGTGTCTTATAGCCTAAATCCTTGTGCCTACCTGAAACAACAGAACTAGGTTCATTTAGCCATCTTTCTATAAATCACACAGCTTCCAAAGCAGCTGAATAAAAATAAAAGGCATGTGATCTGCCACACTGTTCAATGGTTAATTTTTGTATATTTACCACTACAATAGTGGCGGCTGCTCTGGCTTTAGATTTTTTAGGATTCCTTTCTGCAAACTCATAAAATGGGGGTATGGACAGAGTCTCCTGGGGCCTACAAAAAAAACATCCCAGTTTCATTTTCAGTCAAAAAACAACTTTGGCAGGATGATCAAAAATGAAAATCTATTCGAAAAATTTAAAATTTATTTTTATGAAGAAAACAGAAGTATCATTTTATAATATTTCTCAAAACTGAAGTTCAGATAAAAGGTCACATCAGGGTTCCCAACTTGGACACTTCACCAGATCAGAGCCAAGTGTTCAGACAGGACTGTTCTAAACAACAGAGTTAAGTGTTCAGAACAAAGCAGGTGGGCCTCTGCTGTTTGGTATGCTGCTAAATCTCAGTTTAATACCCTTTAAGCTCTATTCATGCCCTGAACAGTTTTTAAAAAGAAAAAAACAATGACATTTTGGTTGACCATCTACAAAGGTTTCCAGTGAAACAGTAATGCCTACTACAATGGACTGACCCAGATGAAACCTTCCTCATTTTAAGAAACTCTGCTTGTTAATAGTTTCAAAACTCATATGTAAACTTTTAAGTTTAACCACTTGTAAAAAAAAAAAAAAAATGGATGCTGAAAAGAACAATGACTTTGTCTCTTATGTTTCATATGCTTGCAATACTTTTACAGGTATCTTTTTTTTTTTTTTTTTGCAAAGAATAAAAGTAAAAAATTCATTTCTAATTTGTAAATTTGTCTTAATTTTTTGTGCTATGTATACTCTATACCCACACACACATATAAGAGACAGAGATCACAAAAAGAACAATCAAAAATAAATTTTTTTTTTTATCCTTTGCAAAATTGAGAAACTGAACTGCCCTAAAATTATCTTAAGTGTGTGTGTGTGTGTGTGTGTGTGTGTGTGTGTGTGTGTGTGTGTGTAAATGGACTTTTCACACAATAAAACGACAACTTGGAAATCTATTACAGGTATGGAATATGTCATGGCTTGACAAGTGCTACAATTCTAAGTGCTTCCTCTCATTAGAGTCTGCAGAAAAGAAGAGAAATGGATAAATGACAGGATAAAAAACAGAAGACAATGAGCAAAACAGAACAAAACGTGTTGTTCCATTCACGATTAATGCACAAACGGGACACTGCACTGGTATAAGTGCATCAGTCTTTTCTACTGAGCCATGCAAACCAAACCTAAATACTTTGGCTTATTTCCTTATATTACCTTATTAATAAACCACAGAAAAGTCTGTACCACTTCTTCTACTGATCTTGCACCATGACCCAACAAAATATGACTCTAGGCTGAAAGAGCAGATCAACGGGCAGGAGCTGCTGGCGTGGGGCTGATGAACGTTCAGTATGCGACAAAGTGGGCCTCGACTGTTTCCGATCCGCCATTTCGTCGTGATCGTGTTTCAGCTCACGCTCACAATGAAGCACCTGCTCTCAGCTCTTACACTTATATCATAGCAAGGTAATTATGTGTAAATGTTTGTTTCATAGATCAAGTAACAGTTCAATGCTGATTTTGTCATTTACTGAGCTTCATTGTAACAGGAAATGCTCTAATTAAACACGCACACGTCCAGCATCATTACAAAACAATGGAGAAGCCTTTAAAAAAGATGAATGCAAACCGAACGTGTGATCTTCATCTGACCGGCTCAGTCGACAGTGCCGAGGTGTTACCGAAGAATAAATATGAACGCAAATCTTCACTCTTTGTCACCTACTGTCTCTAATAATAGAGCCAAAATGCTTCTCTATAATGTGTGCCACTTGGGAAGAAGTTGCAGAAATACTGTAATTTTAAAATACAAAATCATCCTCTTTTTTTCTTATACGAGGTTAAACTGTTTGCGAATCGTCAAATCGCTCCCAGCAAGACATGCTTGTTTCCATTATCTGCCGTACAGGAGCAGAGAGGCTCCGAGGCCTGTTTGGATGTGAATGAGCGTGCAACTCCGCACGCTGCACTGATAGTAAAACACACGCTAATCTTATTACTTTCAGGGGAACCTAGACGACCATCGACCCATGTAGCCTAGCGACCTTATTATGTAAATTAAGAAAATAAGTCAAATATTGACTTGCATTCACCATAAACTAGCTCTGTAGGTGATTGTATGGAGCCTGGGGGAAGATAAAACTCTTTGCAGTACTCAATAAAATGCAGACCATATCATTTTGGACCAGTCTTCTTCAGTTTGTGTGTGTGTGTGTGTGTGTGTGTGTGTGTGTGTGTGTGTGAGTGAGAGACATTACAACCAAAACACACAATACAGCCTACCACATTAATGTCCTATGCGAACTGGCTTCTGTGATTCTAATCAGGAATGGCTAGTTTACACACTGTTTGCCTGAAGCATGCTTATTGGCCATAATTTATGATGGGTTAGCAGTGGGCTCTCATGAATAGGGACAAACAACAGAAATAACATTTAGGATCAGCTTGAATGGTGGCAGGGGAATATTCTTCATATTCTTTTGAATATTATTTTTAAGTTATATTCTATTTCATGCACAAATATATGTAAAAACAAAAGGAAAAAATAAACATACTGCATAAAACATGTAAAGCAGCAGTGTTAGATTTCAAAAAGACGTCTTGCGTTTTCATCTCATCATTGCTCAATATCATGTTACACGTCTATATGACATGACTGTTAAACTCAAAAATACACAAGTCGGTTCTATTTGTCCAGCTGTGTGTTTGAGAGCTACAAGCAAATGCAACATACTGGCAGTCTTTCCCTCCTACACGTTTAATTACCACGCTGTCTCTGTGTTCCGTCATACAACATTATAACTATAAAGCCATCTTTAACACCAAACATAAGAGACACAGTGAAGCTCTGCAATAAATCTCACTTTGTGTTTAGACTGAACGAGTCATGCCTCCTAGAAAAAGGTATACTGTACATCTCAAGCAAAGCAAACCATCACTGCCACACACCAAACTTTACATTTGACACACAGACTGGCGATTTCAATCTAGAAAACGTTGATTCCAGCACAGCCTCCTCCTACAAAGTCCAGTGCTGTCTTTGTAATATTAATTAAGAAATGTGGACAGGGCTGAACTGAGGTTTATCTAATTCTTTTCTGATATAAAAGAAAAGAAAAAAAAATGTCACAGAAGGACAAAAAATGTTAACTGCTGAAAGCGTCTGCTAAGGTAAAGTTTACTACATTTAACTCCCGTCTTATTTACATTTAGTCATTTTACAGATGCTCGTATCTAAAGCGAGAGACAAATGAGACAGCAACCAAAATCTAAGTCAGGGAGTGGAAATTAAACCCTGAGTGCCATAAGATGAAATGTTTTTCATTTCTTAAGACGTTAAGTGCAGGGTAGCAGGATTTTTTATTTTTTTAACACACAGGAAGCTGCAGAAGAGCTCCGTTTTCAAGAAGTAAAATGTTGGGAGAGGGAGTGCTGTGTATGCAGAGGTGTGCAAGTCATCCCACCATCGTGGGACCTCTGAACTGAAGACCTCTGCCTGCCTTATTGATGGTATACACTTTAAATTCCAAAAGCTTTAAGCGAAACACTAAAACCTAATGGCAGTTCCACTGAATGAACGACTCAGTCTGGAGGTAACTGTACTTAAAGTGCATCAGACTGGCAGAAGAAGAGGAGGAACAATACTGGCCATGACCCTTTAAAGCACTCTTCATTCAAAACTTTAAATTGAATTTTTTTTTTTGATGTCCTTCGTTATGCTTAACATTAAATCTGCAAAAAAAAAAAAAAAAAAAAAAGCTTAATATTAACTTGCAAAAAAAGCTTTAGATCATGTTAAATCCATGTTTACTACCTATTACATGTATCCAACGGTAATGTCCATGTGCGGTGCAGTTACAAAGGCTGCCAAAATCACGTGTCTAACAACACGCCCGCCAGGCCGTGAGATGCCGGAAAGGTGCAACAGAAGATGCACCCCGTGTTGTTTCTGGAAACACAGCACAGCACAGCATCACATAAAACATCAGCAGGCAAGTAGCGACATTAATATGCCATTTGTCTTATTATATGCTTTGCATTTATATTTCAATTTTCAAGCTATAAAAAAAAAAAAAAAAAATCAAACACTTCCATCTAAATAAATTGACATAACAATCCTAAGAGGTGTTGCCAAAAAACTTGGCATTAATAAAGTTAATAAAATGCAGTTTATTAAAAACAAAAACCTTTCTATTAACCTTTTAAAGAACAGGATTATACACCACGTTAACAAGTAGTTTCACTTTGTGAATTCACAAAGCTGCTGACTATAAGTATTCACCAGTGCACAGTAGCTAAGCCACTGGAACAAGACTGAGGTCCACACTGACAAAGGTGTTCACCAGAACTATATTTAATCACCGACGAACACCCCTGGATTTGATTACAGTACATGATCCTGGAGCTAAACTTGACTTCATCACTATATAGATCACATTTTGTTCTCTTCCCAGATGTGGCATCAACAGCTGGGATCCCCTGAAATCAACGTCCTCTCCAGGATTCCTCACACAACTGAAATCCAGATCAATAACACCACTGGCCAAGCCTCATTGGTGAGGCAAGTCAATGCAATTGATTGCGTCTGCACAGAAGGATTTGCTTCTGGGTTACTTTTTAAATAAGGTCCAACCAACTCCAAGCGAGTCCCAATTTCATTATACAAAGAAACGCCACTGCAAGAGCATTTGTGCTCTTTATGAAATTAGGAGAAGGGTCAACTAGTACAGTTACAATAATTAAATGAGTAGAAGCAGCTTTCAGTGATCAAATTAAGACAGCCAATTTGAAATGGTTCACAAATGGGTTAAAGAGAGTGTCACAGTGGCTGAAGAATAAAACCATGAACATGACTGTGGCAATTATCTTTATGTTGGGATTACAATGGCATTTTCGCTTATTTGGCTGCTTAAATGTGCACAGCCAGCTTAATTATTTTGAAATGAATCAGAGAAATGCATCACGGTCCGCATAAAATCCATTAGGGCCCTGGAGTCTGCTGCGTGTCACTACAGACATAGCTTTGACAGAGGTCCGAGGACCGACGGAAGTTCTCGTGTATGGTCAAACAAGTCTGATGAGAGCATTAACTTGTCACAGCACTCTGTCAACACTTACAAACTGGGGTGTGAGCACATGCATGTTCTCTCACACACACACACACACACACACACACACAGCTTGTCTAGTTACAACACCATTGCGTGCAGGTACAACAGTAAATACAGTAAGATGCATTAAGTAAGCAACATTCCTGCACTGTGTAAACACTGAAGCCTTGAAGCTGAAGTATGGGATCAGTATGGCCAACTGATACATTCAGACTGAAAATATACATTTCCAACACACAGCTTGGCATGTGCTGCAGGCAAGACCATTGGTCTCAATAATAAGGGAAGAGCATTACAAAAGCAACAGTGGTAGAGGTGTAATGCAGAGGTAAAAAGCTGAGTGGAAAGCTGAGCTTTGTACGAAACAGGCTAACAAACAGGATAAGGACTAGGTACAACTGAAAGGGGCCATCACAGGACATGCAGTATCATGACTTACAGAGCATTTAATATCAAAGCTTTCCATTGGCAGGGTCTTCACAGTCAGGACATTGTAGCTGCTTCTTTCCAAAAGCAGAAGGTAGTTGTAAATCCACAGTGACGAGATTGTTACTGCTTAGTGTGCTCTGCTTCAAAAGTCTGTTAAGTAAATGCAGTGTAACATTACTGCCAACGTTATACAGACGCTAAGATTATTAGTTCTCGTTTTTTCCTCTCTATTACCTTCAACACCCTAAATAAATGCGCCACAATACTGTTATAAATGGAAAAAAAATGCTTCTGTGAAACAAATGCGGTCGTCTGTAGACTCCTGGGACTCTGAATTACCCTCCCTTACTGTTTAAGAAATTCTTGCCACATGAAACCCTACAAAAGGAAGACTTCCAGCGACACTTTTCTGATTAAAGTTTTCCACTGCAGCTGCACATGTGCACTAACTTCCCATTTCATTTCTGTGTAAATGCATCTGACCATTGCGTTTACAGAAAAAAAGAATGCTGCAGTTAACACACACTGCGGATCTGTCGCGCCTGATGCTCCCTGCAGTTTCTTGTTTACTGCTAGCACCCTGGCTGCACGTTCAGGAGGCATCCTCCAGAGAAATTACATTCTGCCAGTGTGCAAGAGCTGTTAAAGTGAGTTCTGCCTAATGCACAATTGATAAAGACTGCCCCAGGGCTTTGACAGAGAGCCTGAACCAAAGGCCCAGGCTGTATGGCTGGAGCACTACAGCAAGCGCTTCCCATAAAGATCAAGCTGACTGAAGTGTAAAGGTTGCTCTGTTTTGAAGGAACATGTCATTACTTCTTTAACCCTCATTTCAGCTGCAGATGCGAGGAAAAGGCGCTTGTGATGCACGGTGTCAACAGGGTTAGAAGTACATATGAAATTTCCTGGAAGCAGGCAGAGTTTTGCATTCTTGTTTGTACATTATTAACTTACCTGAAAATTTTCTTTGAGCAGCCAGTGTAACAGAATACAAGGTATATATATATATAAAAAGGTACAAAATTCATTTACTTCAACACTTCACTTAGGACTAGAACAATAGAGATGTGCCACAATATGAAACATAACAGAATTGTTACAGACTAAATGAGTCCACTAACATCACTGTGGTATTTCCACTGTATTAAAATGTAAATCAAACATTAACACACTAAACAGCAGCAGCGTGTGTGAACACGTCACCAGTTGTTCCACTTACGCTCTTCACTGGAACACTATCGATAAAAACTGAAACTAAGGGTAACGTTTACTGCTGTGTACATTTTATTCCTGGCTGAAGAATGCGAATGGCTTCATGCATTTTAATATATCCTAACGTGCAAGAGGAGTTACGTTTCTCTCAGATTTTACTGGTCAAAAGCTCTTCTGCTAAGAGGGTGAAAGTTGTCAAACAACCAGGCAAAATGTTTTATGTGATTTTCTTCTAGATTAACAAAAAATATAACCATAATATCAAAAAAGTAATATGTGAAGTCTGAAATATACATGTTATAATACATCTTGAGTAGTGAGCTCATTTTAAAAAGTTATGGGCTTATAAATGAAGTTGCAGATCAGGGGGTGGGGGTCACGTGACGCCCCCATAGGCTGAGCTGCGATACTCCAGTTATGGATTTTTGCTTTTCGGCGTTATGCTTTTGCAAAACAAAATGAATGTAGGAATGAATGATCTTAATTGCCATTATACACACAGTACAATGTAATTTAGTGTGACTTTCTCTGTGGTTGATAAATTAGTGAAAAATAAAACAAAAATGGCACCAACAGGATAAATAAAAGCATTTATTATAAAATAAACTGGGTTAGCGGTGTGCTGCTGTGAACATTGCCACCAAACGTCCTGCATGTAAAGGCACACAATGAAAGAGCCTTGGTTAGCACAGAGCAACTCCTTGCTTTTATTTATAAAAGCATTAAAACAGGAATATGGTGAGGCCAACTCCTCATTATGATGGCTTTGGTGAGAAAGTAACCTTGAAGATACTGCTTAATATTTGGTTAATAGTTCCATCAATCAGCAATTTATACAAATTTGGTTTTCAAAGCTCATTATTTGGGTACATTAAGACATTTACCTATAAACACACATTTACACATTTAACATCCCAAGCTAAATTAAAATGCTAACCATCATGCTAGATTAAATGATTTACATAAAATACAGCCTTTAACGAAAACACAGCCATAATCCGTTGGTCGTATATGGTTCACCAGTTGGCTGTACCAATATGTCCAAATCCTTACTGCAGTGTTTCTATTTTTAGAACGTGTTTGATTAATTACAGTGATACAGCAATTGACAATTAAACCCAAGTTGTGATGAAGCCAGTGCAATTTTGCATAGGATTGAAACAATTTCATACAGGAGAGCTTCAAGCAAGGAAGTAATACCATCTGAAACGTGCAAAACTAATTAGGAAGAAGTGTAATTTGGTTTTACAAACTACCGTATGACAATCTGGTACAAAACAAGATTGTGAGACATACACTTGCCCCTCACAACAAACTGACTACAGAATTAGGCATAAAAAGTGATAATTTAATGTGTAGTAAAATCCAATGTAGATTATGTCTGGTGCCACTACATTCTGCAACTTCTGCAAATATTAACAAAGGCTTGAGTTGTCAGTCAACTTGAGAGTCCACACTTGGGACGTGCATTTATAGTACACAATGCAGGACTTAAGTTAAAAGCCCAATTATAACATTTAGCTCCACAAAAGGAAAATAATAATCATAACCCAAATTATCACAAGTTAAAATAAAACTAAAGAAAAAATGTCGTATTTTATCGGAGGCCCTAGGCAAATAAACTTTGCCCATGAATAGTATTTTTTTTGGTTAACATCAGGCTTTGGGAGAAGGAAAACCTGCCACTAAACTGTCCACTAACTGTGTAATTAGGGCACGTGATGCCATGACTCTGAATGGGCAGTATATGATAACTGGGCAGTACCTAACATTGCTGCAGTTTGTTGTCACTCAGAGCGGTCTATTTTTCTATAATGTGGTCATTTGCAAATAATTCCATCATTCATTCACCACACATCTAAAATAAATGCCTGAGGTTGAGCTGCACTGTCTGCAGGAGGGACCAGCAGTACTGGTAAATAACACCTGCATGGGTGTAGAACATGTTCATTAGGGTTCTAAATACTGCATGGGTGTAGAACATGTTCATTAGGGTTCTAAATACTGCATGGGTGTAGAACATGTTCATTAGGGTTCTAAATACTGCATGGGTGTTGAAGTGAACCAGCCATCTGAAACAACCTAAATTACACATCACTGTAATTGCACATAGATAAAGCACTTAAAATAAATGCACCGAAACCGAGGACTTGGTAACATGCCCTATAAATAAAATTGTGGATTATTTCACATTTAAAGCTGGTTTATAATTTTAATGTATATGAGAAATAATTTATGGAAAGTGCTTATTTCCAGCAACAATTCATGTACTTAAGTCACACACTGATACTTCAGCCAAATACTTTCAATTTAGTAGCTTGTATCTGGGGTCAGTTGTGTTCAGCATGAGGATGAAGAACCCAGGCTTTTCTACTATAATATGGGCACCATATCTCTGGTGATATGAAACGTGTGTAACTTCTTTCCACTGTGGTCCCTTCTTATTAACCCTATAACGCCAACTGTATCATATTTGTTACATGAGTTTGTGGGACTTGTACAGGATTTCGGGAAAAAAAATCTATTTTGTCAAAGGTCCAAAAAACATTTCACTTTCAAAAAATTTGATTTTTCTGGCTATTATTTGATGTATGAGGCCTTACTGGGTGAAATGCCAAGTAACAAGAAAATTTTGCTACTCCCTGCTTTTTAGCAGTTCTTTGGGTGCTGCCACTAGCTTGTGCATCTCCCAGAACCCGACACTATCCCACTCGGCTGTGTGCCCCTATCTGAGATGCTGGAATAAGTTTGTCATGTTCAGCTTTTTGCTGTCACAGACTGTACGATGGACAGTGATTTGTTCTATGATGGACACAACCAAACCACTTCCAAACGAATTTGGAGACACTGCTGACATATGTTTTATTAAACAGACAGGATTCGAGCTCCTCCGTTGTTGACGTGTGCGCTGCTATAATTCTACTATGTGACTGTGTTCGAGGTGCAGGCCAGTTTGCAAGTCTTGCCTGGTTAAATTAAACCTTGATTTTCATTTTATCATTCTAAAAAAAAAAAAAAAAATCAGTATAAGTTTTTTTTTTTTAATCAAAATATCATCATCCAGCTATCCAGCTGTGACCAAAACCTAAAAATTTACAATACGTGGTAATTTGCTTTACAGATAATTATACGCAATTTTAGTATTGCCAGTAATACAGTCCTAAAAAAGGCTTTTTAAGTTATGGCTAACAACACTGGCGCATAACCAAATCCCAAAAATATTTCTTCTTTCATTTACATTTATTTTGTATGTTTTGCTCACATATTCAGTGAGTAAAACACACATGGGCAATTTTCCATAACTTTTTCTGAACAGTGAGAATTTCAACCTTTCCCCTCATACACACACCAAAATGTATTCTGTATAAAAATTCTGCCAACTCAAATGCTTTTTTGTGTGTGTGTGTGTGTGTGTGTGTGTGTGTGTGTGTGTGTGTGTGTGTGTATATGAGAGAGAGAGAGAGAGAAGGGGGCGGAAGACAGATATTTCTTTAAACCTTCAACCTCTGGAAATAGTTTCATTTATAACACTACTGGTGCATATCCAAGTTCATTAATTGCAGCCTTTCTAAAGAAGTCACATCTACAAATTCTGTACACAGATAAAACAGACACAGAAGCCTTGATAATTCCGCACCATCCTCTTTGACAAAGTGAAAACTGAAAATAAAATACTTAGCTGGGTAAATATGTCTAAGTCCTGGATATTATATGACTCAAGTGCACATTTTCTGTATATCCAGCGTGTGCCACTTCTCTGATGTGTGTGGAACTGCAATGTTGAACATCACAATTTCTGCTACTTAATACACCTTGCACTTGGCATTACTATTATTGTCAAACTGTTAGCTACTGTTCTGCCCCTCATTCTTGAAATTACTTTTTCTGACAAAGAATTTAAACTAGAACTGTATTATAACGGATGCTGTGAAGCACATCACCGGTTCTCGTGCTTTTTTGGTCTGTGCACCCCCATATTGCAAGATCTTTTCCTCTCAAGTACCCCCTGATGTTTCACGTGCCATTCGTAAATTTGTGAAGGTAATTTTTTCAAAGGAATTTGAGGTTATTTATCAAAAAATATTTCGCTGATAATTTTGTAATTCTTTCAAGTACCCCCAAGGGTACTATTACACCCATTTGAGAACCACTGAAATGAATGTAGTCTATTTGCAAATGCATAATGGAAAAATTACCTATAGTTGTTACCTGGCATTCTATTTGATGAGAAGTCTCCTGATTTATCATTACAATAGTGACTTAATTTAGTTGAATATTACAATTTGTTTGCAGACATCAAAAGTCGCCCTGTGGTAGGTTGGCGCCCCACCCTGGGTGTCCCCTGCCCTGCGCCCTGTGTGCTCTGGGATGGGCTCCAGGCTTCCCCGCAACCCTCACCAGGACTAAGCGGTTAAGATACTGACTGACATCAAAAGTCATCATTATAAAGCACAAGATGACCTTAGTGTGGCGTACGCTGCAGTCTGCCGTAGTCCGACTCCTCGTCGTGTAACTCATTTCCACTACTGTGTTCACAATTTATTACCTTTTTTACTTCAGTGATTTTGTCCTACACTGCCTCTCTTTTCCCAATAACTTCCAGTTATTTAAGCAGGTTTTTATAAAGCAGTCAGTGTGGGGAGAATTCATGGTTGGCCTTGATCCAGGAGTGTGGACTTCTAGAATTAAGACATAAAAGAAGGGTATAGACAGAATCCCTTCTCTGGGCGTTCCTGATAATTTATGGGATGGTATAGACTCCATCCATATCTACTGTTCCACCTGAGCCAACAGACAGGAGGCCTGAAAACACCAACTCCCTTTCTAGGGATGGCCAGCACAACCTTAAACAGCTGAGAAACATACTGCTACAAGACATAAACTAACCTCACTGGATCCAGATGAAGCAAGAAAGCTGTTAAACTAAGAAACATCACATTGTCAAGCCAAATGTTTAAATCAGTTGTTTATTTATCATAGGTTGCCAAAACCTATACTACAAGACTAATCCATTTCGGAACACAGACTTTACCATGGAGAATTCTAAGCAGAAATTTACAGCTAACACAATGACCGCATTAAATGCAATTTTAAAAATTCTGAGCAGAAAAGTAAATCATAATAATTACCCTGAAGAACTATAATGGAAGATGTTATCAAGAAAATCTGCTACTATGAATATCCCTTCAAATGTCAACTCTTACAGCAGAACAACTGACAAGTCCAAATGAGTTTTTTTTTTTTTTTATCATCATCATAACCCATGCCATCAAAAGGCATATCTCCAGAGAAATCTGATATAACTTTGTAAACTTCCATCACTATAAACAGGATTAGCCTGTGATATGGTTGTTTTATCAGCTCCATACAGCTCTAAAATGTAATTAATTTGAAGAGAATACTACTTCATACTAAATGAATGAGCCATCTGCTTAATTAAAACACACTAAATTGCTCTGAAAAATTTACAATTACTACCATACTCTTGTACCGATAACCAAATATATAAGTATGCAAGTGAAACATTGTGCCAAATATGTCCATGTATACATTTTCACACTAATATTAAAGGTATATCCCTTTTAGTTGACTATGAAAATCTAAAGATACATCTTCAAATGTTTTACAATAAAACTGTATATATTAGGCCATAATTGGGTAATATCTTGATGTTTTACTTTCGCAACTGGGGCAATTAAGCACTTATTTGATCACAAACCAATGTTTTTTAAAAAGGGTTCTTATTAGTATTTTCCAGTTCTAAATTTAATTCAGCGTGTTTTTACTACTAATAAATGATTAAGGGTTTAAATAATTATTTCCCCCATAAGACCATTATAATTACAGTTTTAGTGAATGATAGTCATTCCTTACAAAAAAAATTTAAACAAATGAGGAAATTAAACACTTACCTTAATGTAATGGTGCTTAGTTTGGCATGACTGTGTATTCTCACACCACACCATCTTATCCAATGCTTTATTCACGATGGGGGCAGGAAAAGTTCCACTAAATACCACTAGATTATCTGGAAGTTTAGTCATGTCAAGTGGACTTCTTTCTCCTTCACGTAGTCTAAAGAAGCCTTTTGGTAAAAGGTGAAACGTTTCTGCGTAAAGGAGAAAGAAGTTCAGGTGACACGACTAAACTTCCAGATAACCTCACTTGGATGACTGAGAATCTTCATAGATACCGCTAGATTACTTCAATGGTGTTTAGCAGTTAAATATGCATTTGACTTAAGTGAGCAGCTCAGCTTCAAATAAAGAACAGGAATTTCAGGTTTGTTTTTTAAACCAATGTATTGGCCAGACAGAGTAACTTTACCAAACCTGCTAGCAGAAAACAAAAAGCAGTTTGAAGTGCAAAGAACCCTCAACTCAAGGACCCTGAGACATAGCTTCCATCCGAGGGCTGGAGAAGTTCTTAAATGGTCAATCGAAAAAATGGATTTCATAAAAAAAAAAATTTCCTCTGAAAACACAGGGATACTCTCAACCATGTATCCCAGACACAACTGGTCTCAATAAAATATTGTCAGATCACCCACTAGCCACAAGGCAGTAAATGTCTGGCAAAAGCACTGCTCTACACTGAAAATACCCAAGTACTGCGTTGCAATACTGTACAACACCACTTCTAAACCTTTTACTGTCATACTGAAAGTGTAGGGAAGATTAAGACCACTTCATACATCCACTAGGTCAGCCATTCTTAACAACTCTCTTGCATTGGACAAAGGGAGCAGGAGTCAGGACATCTACATCCCAATGACTCTCTGGCATTGTTCAGCTAACGAGCCTATCCAAGCGAGTACTAAAATCCTCCTGGAGGATAAATATGGGGTCCCTGACCAATTTCGACTCAGGCTGAAGAAGCCATTCCTATCAAGAAGAAAGTAGTCCAGTTGACATGATTCAACTTCCAGTCAGCTCCACCTGGATGACCGAGAATCTTCATCGACATACTGAATGTGTACTTTTTTTTTTTTTTTTTTTTTTTACCCCACTGAAATTTTTTTGCTTCAGTTTTTTTCCATTTAACTTTGATATTATGAAAGTGGTCACTTGAACTGAAATTCTGCATGCGAAAGGCAGATTAAATTTATACACTTTTTACTTGTATAAACATTTTGATAACTGCACATAATGTTCTTTTAAGTCTTTGAAATCTTTAATGGAACAATATTCAAATATTCACACCACAGATTTTAATATTTTATACTCTCCAACATGACGAGAAAGGTCACACAGCAGGTCTCCGACAGCCAAATAAAATGAACCCTTTTGTTTCAACAAGTCACCTTTAACATCAAATATGTTCATGGCTTGGGCCTCTGCATGAAGTTCCACCTTGAAGTCATAAACCCTGTCCTTCACCTTTTCCAATTCATTAAATTAGCACACACTTCCTGCCACCTGGCTGCTATGGTCAAGCACTAAAGCACATTTTATGGACACTTATAAATAAGACTACACACTTCAGGTCCTTTTTCTCTTTTCCACGGTATCAAGGAAGACAAGCTGAATTACAGTCAGACCTCCACACGGTCACTGGGCCACAGGATTGTCTTTGGAGATAAGCAGCAAGGCCTTGCTCAAAGTTTTTGGTCACAGACACGCGCTCTGTTCTTTGAACTGAACATACCCCTCTGTGTTTCTGAGATATTCCACACTCTACTTTAAAACAGGCAGCTAACACAGTGTGTGTACCACCTCTGGTCCTGCAGCATGTGTTAATACAGCTAGGTAATGGTGGCTCTTAAAATGTCTACTGGTGACAGCAGTGCTTGCTCCATCTCCCCTCAATGAGCCTGACTTTCTCCATCCTGTTGAACTATCAGGGATGCCCCAGCTCACGCACCGCCCCACCTCACGCACACCTGACCTGAGGCAGAGCTGGAACAGCAGTAATTGCCCATTCACATGGGGAGCCTGACAGAGAAGCCATGCTTTCAACACACACATGCATGCACACACACTGAAAGTCAGGAAGTACTGCAGATCTGAAAGAATGTGTGCAGATAAAAGTATAGGTACTCTTCACCACTTGCCCAGTTTTCATATGTCCAGTGTATCGATTGCCCCAAAACTAAAATTCCCATTGAAGAATCTGAGCTTCCAATACTTTCCTCTGTATAGGACTAAGTATCTGGCTTCATAAACATGTGACCCCTCCTCCACCACCACCGACTCTGGGTTTTCCATTCATGGTTGCACAGTTTCAGCACTCATGAACCTGCTGAGGTCATAATGAAACACCAACACAAAAAGAGAGCGATGAACAAATAGGAATTTTAAAAACACAACCTAGACCTCACAGCTGAAACACTACGGGAAAAAAGTCAATGTGCATAAAAAATACAGCCTTTGACAGTGATCAAAGCTGTAGTCTTAGCCCATGGCACTGAATACACAACATGAATTTTCACCATATTTATATAAGTGCAACAGGGGAACCTTCTGCGTAGAGCTGTTTTCACTAACAATAAGATCAATCAGCCATATATAGCTGGCATCATGTGCCAAACACTACAACTACAGGGAGAAAAGAAAAAAAAAAAAAAAGAGAAGTTTTGCCAGAAATGAAATGGCAAATCAATATGGCAAACTTTGGCATTTACATGCGCTGGGTGCTAGTTGTGTCTCATTCTACACAGCAGCTCAGAACGCCTTAAAGACAGGGGTTATTTTTTGATAATATTCTGTCCGTTCTGTTGAGGAAGAAAAAAAATTATACCTTTCTTTAGCGTGAGAACAGAAATTTCAGTGAATAAATTTTGTATGATGCTGTTAGACATTACAATCACAGAACATTAAAGAGGTTCTGAAAATACTGACCACCAAGACACTGCCTGCTCTGCATATGAAACCTGTAGACTTTCATTATAACTATTAGGCCACTTGTGTAGTTTAGTTTAAAGCACACTGGCTGCCCAAGGGTGTCTTAAGATGCAAGACAAACTTTTCCTCAGAATCATCAGTTAGTTAATCCACTTATTGTGCCACATAATGAGTTCTCCTTTCTGCTTCTTAAAATGATTATTCCACAGAGTTTAGCAGGAAGAGAGAATACATTAATCTGTAGTGAATCATTTTATCATCTGGAGGGGAATATCTTGGTGGAAAAGCTCTACAGTGAGGGTGAAAACAGAGACTGAGACAGCTCGTTAGAGACGACTACGACGATATTCATTTCAAATACCTACTCGCATCAGAGAAGACAAAAGCAGCTTGCAGCTAGTTTGGAAACCCCATCAACTGTTTCCAACATTTTGGTGTTTTTAAAAGATGAAAATATACCTTTCTGTTACATTTTATGGGTCAATACAGGTTACTCAAAAACAATATACTGCAAATAGCAACGAGACAAAACTAAAATATCAACTCAGGTAAAACCAGATCATGGCATTTATCATCAACTTCAATGTTTTTTTTTTTTTTTCCTTAATGCATGATTTATAATTGCCAGTAAGTATTCAAAACCATATTAATCTCAAAATAGTTTTGCTCTGAGTAAGCCCTGATTAACTACAGCAACATGCAAATCAAGATAATTTGCTAATAATTATTTCTCAACATATGTCAAATCTGCAAATTATAATTAGTATTAATGTTCACTATGCAAAAAAAAAAAAAAAAAAGATCTGCAGTCTTCACCACTGAGACTTCACTGGTATAATCTATAACTGTTCGTTTGCAATAAAGAAAAGAGAGACCACAGAGTGACAATTAACTGTGTTGTGTTAATTAGGGTTTTTATGGTAACCAAGCTATCTAAAAATATGCATCAGTGACCAGAAAACCCAATAACCATGCAACACTATTTAAAAAAAAAAAAATAAAAAAAAAAAATTTTTTTTGGCTTTATAAATTTTTTTTGGCAAAATTTTTAAAGATACAATTACAAAACTCTGGGTACTTAACGACTTTCTCACAGCATGAGTATCCAATGATTTGATTTTGTTTATTTTAACATGCTAACGTTTCTGCGTCTCTCACTGCTCTCGGAAACGACCTTCACTTCAGTGCTGCGTGGTTATGCTGATGACTACAACATAATCACCACCCTGATGATAAAAAAAACCGACAGCTCTGCCAACATCCTGGAACCACGGCACTTGAAGCAGACACAGGCGCTGGCCATCTTTAACAAGTGACACGTGTGACAAGTCAGTTACACCACAGGAGTCAAAAAAAACCTCAGTGCATCCTCTCTCACAATGCAATTAGGCGCTTTCTCTTCATGTCAAACTGGTTCAACATTCAGCACTGGAGGCCTGGTGCCTACACATCAAAGCCTCAACTTATAAAAAAGCCTACAATTATAAAATACAGTCTATAACAATAACTACCGGCTATATCAGATTTGGTGGCTAGTCTTTTACTTGCAGAATACCACAAGATCCATACTTTCTTGATTGATACCATTTGCTTCAATTATCGCCTTTATTGGTTGGTATTTGATTAGCAATATACAGAGTTCTCTCATTACCTGAAAAGGTCAAAGTCATTACAGCATGACCTGTACATTGTACTCCATACTAAATGTGAAACTTGCCATTTTGAAGACCTAATAATTTTTTTTACGATACAGAGTAGAAGGTCACTCCGGCAGGTAGTATCTGTCAAACTTGTATCCGTAACACAATGCAAAAACAAATGAAAATATCTGAAACGTTGGCTTGAGGGGTTCTTAAACTATTTGGAGCTGAGAAGACATTGCTGGCTGGCCACAGCACCGTTCATCAAAATGCTAGTGGAAACTGAGCCCCACCGACTGTGTCCAGACCCTCAGAGACCTGCAGACTGTGGACTCAAGATTATCTTTTGAGAACACACCAGCCGTTGGATGTAATTGCACCAGAATATTGTATTGACATTTGATTTGTTCATCGATCTGTTCCTCCAATTTCATACACACTGCGTAGCATATTTTTTTCTGTGCTTTGCATGTACTCAGTACAGCTGTAGACAAGCAGACAGTTTAATATTTAATAAAACGGTATTTCATCTATAAGTACTCTTAATATTTCACATTCCTTCATATTTGTGGGCTATTTATGCTTTTGTAACTTTTTTCCGTTGTTTACTCTACATGTCTTACTGATGGCTAAAGAGATGAATTTTACATTTGTCTGCAGGGCAGTTTGTGATTTCATCCAGTTTCCACAGGACTGTGAGTTGGTGGCTTGTATTCAGTACAGAGGACTTTCAAAACACATCCGCTTTTGTCTGCACAAACCGTGGGCAAAACATCCAACAGTCACAGGAAATGTCTGCACAGAGGTGAGTGCATTGTGTACCTCTAAAAGCTGCAAGACATTTCCATCTCAAAAACTCAGTAAAATGTTAAGGATAAAATTTTACAACTAAAATTATAGACTGCTCATTTTAAACATTGAGGATCCATACTGTTACAGGTGAAACCAGTAACCACTTACATCTCTTTCTCTCTCGCTCTCTGTCACACACACACACACACACACACACAGCTTGTCTAGTTACAACACCATTGCGTGCAGGTACAACAGTAAATACAGTAAGATGCATTAAGTAAGCAACATTCCTGCACTGTGTAAACACTGAAGCCTTGAAGCTGAAGTATGGGATCAGCATGGCCAACTGATACATTCAGACTGAAAATATACATTTTCAACACACAGCTTGGCATGTGTTGCAATTCTCCAATTGGTAAAATAACATTTTCTCTCTCCCCGCCCTGTGGCATGTGCTTCCTGGGATGGGATCTAGCCTTCCTGCAACCCTGAATTGGATAAGGCGGTAAAGTGAATGGATGCATGGATGGTTTCAGTTCTATGTAATACAGAAAGTCCACTGATGTTACGGCAAGAAATATTTAAGTATGAGCATAAGGAGCCCTGTGCTGAGCTGCATTTAACCTGTACTCTGGCACTACTCCAGATCACTAATCTCCGTGAATTGCACATAATTCTACTAATTGAAAAAGTGATTTACCATATTTGAAATTTGTCCTACATTACTCTAAATTCCTATCCTGAAATGCAATGCAAGTTGTCCTTTATTCTTCTCATTAGGGGGTCTATATCAATAAGCATATGCTAACCACAAATAAACACTGCCATTTTCACGCTTAGCATGACTATGGTGTCCAGTCATTGTCACGCAGCCAGCCCCGTTCTCAACTCAAAATCTCTCTGAACAGACTAGATCAAATTAGTCCCAGAGAGATTTTTTTTTATGGAGTAGAAAACCCATTACACTTCCCAGATTAACTTCTGAAAAAAACATAAAACACAGTATTGAACAAATAGCCCCTCAAAGTTAACATACTATCCATTTTCCCATTAATGCATCCACTCTCGGTCAAATATATTACTCCGTTGCATGTCTTCTAATCGTCAAAATATGGCAAACACAAGAAACTCAATAAGAAGAGTGCTCTTAATAATTTTAGGAAATAAATTTAGTTGGGACATCAGTCTGGGTGGGGGGTGTGCACCACAATGCAGTTATACAGACCAAAAGGGCTCAGCAGTGAGGACAAAAACTGCAAGTCATGAACGGCTTTGCAGAATTGATTGCCGCGCTGCTCGCTGCTGACGAATAGCACGAACGATCCATTGTAGGCAGCGCGGAGGCAGCACTGCTCTCGGTCTACGTGCACAGACAGTCAGCGCATTGCATTAATTTGGCCGCTTCCCTCATAATTACTCTCATAAGTTACCTTCTGCTTTGTCAGTTAGTCATATAGCTAATAGGTCGCCTTTATTTTCAGTGTTCGGTTGCTGAGGGACGACCAGGAGATCTGGCTGTCTAATACATGCTGTTCAGCACAGGATCCCTCATGGTTCAAACATGCCGGGCGACTCCTTTCCCATGATAATGCTGTTCAATTTCCATTACAAATGTCTTTACATTGTGTGAACCGTATGTCCTACTCTACACAGTAACAGCAAGAAGGCATTCATAAAAAATCTGACAAACAAATCAACTAACACTTTGCCATATCATAAAACTATTGAGAATGTATTGTATTTACAATATAGCACTTGCAATTCACTGTACAGATATATAAAAATTCAGTGCTCATCATATTTTTTCCATAATAATTAGAGCTGCAACAATTAACCTAATTATTAAAATCACTGACAATTTTGATAAATCGTTTGTTGACCTAGTCTAGTTTGCAACCTTTACTATCAAAAGAGCCATTTTTGGTCCGTCTCCCATTACAGGGAATGCTACTGAAGAGAGATGAAACAGCCACATGCGGCTCCAGAGCCATGGGTTGCCGACCTCTGACCTAGGGTTATACTTCCTGTGTGTGACATCACAGACAGGAAGAGTCAGAGCAAGTGTCATACAACCAGCTATCATTACTAAGTGCAAGTTTCTAAGATAAGAGAAACACTAATCTCACCTGCATGCGTCAGCAATTCTGTTGTGTCCCTGTACATTTATGTGATTCAGAAACAAAATACTTTATTAGTGGCAGGGCGTGTAGATGATAGTTAATTGGTTTTTATGCTGATAATTTAAACATTTAATTTGTTCAGTTATTAGTAAACTGCACACATTTCGGTTTCAGTGATTACTGAATTCTTTTTGTTCTCATAATTTTGTGATAAAGGTTATAGATTCCACTGAAACAACCTCAGAAATAGGAGTTATACAATCAAAAGCAGCCACAATCAATTGTTTACAGAACACAGTGCCATAGAAACAGAATTTAACATAAGCGCACATTTTCCTATCTCAGACACAGTAACAGACAGTCAACTTCCCTTTCTCCAACATCCGCTGCATAGCCCAACACAAGACAGACATTCTTAGCTGAACTGTTTGAAAAAGGCCACCTCTGTTTGTAATCAAACTTTTAGTGACAGCAAAAACACAGAGCGGCATCCCCAGAGTCCGACTTTTATACACGAGACATGAAAACACAAACTGACAGCCTAAATTCACCATTGATCAAAAGTATGACAATCAAATAGCCACAAATAACTACTAATATCGCCACACATTTTCCTTTTTGATCTCACTAAAGGAGGAGTTCAGAAAATTTTTTTAATAATATCCTGAATTTCAGCTTTTAAGTAATTTCATTAGCTAAAGGTAGACAAATGAGTGGAAGGTGACGATATGAAAAAATAACGCTTCCTTTCAGTTATAATCAGCATCCATACACTGTTGTTAGAACTGATGCACAAGTTGTGTACGATTCATCAAAATTATCCTTAGATGCAGCTATAAACAAATATGGTACAGTGCCCTCACCTTCACTTCTCCACACAGCTTCTCACTTCCAGGTACAGTGCCCTCACCTTCACTTCTCCACACAGCTTCTCACTTACAGGTACACTTTTTCCCTTGCTAAGCATTTTAGATAAAAACGTGAACCATTTTGCACATAAATTGCCATTACTCTAAAGCACAGAGAGAGCAATCACACTTAGGTGTTACTACCAAATGGTCACATACTGTACACTGCAGAATAGCCTGCATTTTTCATTGTACCAGTAGGCTGTACACAAACTTCTCAGACCATTTGAAAATTAGCACAGATTTTGACTGTCACACCTCTCAATGACCCACAAGTAGCTTTAATTAATATGACTAGTTATACCAAAATTATTGTCTACTAGCTATGACTCAACTACTCAGTCAGGCATCGTTGAAAAATTGTGCTATGAGCCACACAGAAGAAATTAAAAATTAAATAAATACTTTTTCCAGTTGTGCTCATATACTGCAACTATACAGCCTGATGACTCAATAGGTAGAACATCGGGCTGGGATACAAAAGCCTCCTGGTTCAAATCCTAGCCCAGGTGTGTACTTGTGCAAGACACTCAAACAATAGCTCCCTGGGCACCACATGTGGCTGCCCACTGCTCACCTAGGGGTTAAATGCAGAGATACATATTTTGTTAATTAAATTTATGTACTCAATCATCATCATCTTCATTGTTCTTTTCAATCTACGAGTTGATGAAACCATCACTGCAAACCACCTGTCTAACAAACTCAGCATCTCACTGAATAAATAAGTTGCCACTAAAAGTGAGCTCGGCACACGAGAACACTGGTAATGATGTTTATGACTTGGCCCTCAGTGCATAATGCAAATTATAAGTCCACACGGACACACGCAGTTGTCTCTGAGTTGACGTTGATTTAAAATGAACCGTTTTATGTTCCTAAAACAGCGCTTGGGGGAAAACAAAAGGATGAAGAAATAAAAAAGCAGCTCCAACGGTGCTGCAAGTCTTGGTGACGTAGCCTCAATAGTCTAAGACAAACCCCACAACTTCACATGTACACAAACATTTTAAAACACTCTGTCACACAACAGGCCAGTGCACAAAGAGCGAGCCGGAATAGCTCACACCCACTCAGCCGTGATCGATGGCCCCTAAAAAAAACTAAAATGTGCAAAACAGAAGCGTCTTCTGTGCCTGTGTGTTGGTACATGACAACACGTAGCCAGATGTTTTTTTTTTTTTTTTTTTTTAAGCAAGTCAGCAGAACTTTGTGCCGTTTACGTGGTTCAGTTTATTTCGTGCTGAGAAAGCTCCTCCATCACACACACTTGTTCAAAACACACAATGTTGGATCATCTACCCATTAGGGTTAAAGCACATTAACAATTTAAACAAACATTAAATGAAATCAAATTTCCACTTGCTGACTGCTGCCCACTACAATCTCTGACCAACCTGCTAGCGGCAGATATTTTCTGCCATATGCCAGAATGTTCTACCAGACTGTATGTGCCCTGCATGCAGAGCACAACCCCAAACACATGGTTAGGAAAAGTGCTGCCGAGATGCTGCCTGAAAGTCACGTGATATGAAGGAACTGGGGAAAAAAAAAAAACCCCTGGTCTACTTATGTTTCACAAAAACACATCCTCAAATACACAATTTTCACACTGGGGTACTATGTTAGCACTACATTCATAATGGTGTGAGCAGAGGGTATTCACTGCAGGAGTTACAACATAAGATGACTGATAAATGTCATTCACTTCCTTGCTTTTTAAAACTCAATACGACGCTCACACATGGACCCAAACAAAAGTCCTTTCTCCACGTACCAAAAATCATTGTAACTACACTTAATGAATGCAGTGTTTTCAGTGTGTTTATAAATGCACATTAGATGAACCAAAACCGTAACTACCTTAAAAAGGTTTAATTAAGAAAATAATTTCATGTAATGCATCAACAGCAATATAATGAGAATCTGTCGAAATTTTTTATTTTTTATTTTTTCCTTTGGCATGGGGGGGGCGGGGGGTGGCACAGACAGAGTGTAAAAATCTTAGTGCTATTCCTGTACTGAACATACATCTTCTGTCTGTCGTACAATTGTGCTTTGCCACAAACAGACGTTTTGCCATTTTGAAGTTTACAGATATTACACACTGCTTAGTTCCCCAGCAGACAGGTGCGCTGAGATGAAGGAAAAAGGAATTTAGACAAGGTGAAATCGGATTTGGGATGTGAGGAGCAGCCGGCGGCTTCGAGGAGTCAGAAGATAACTGGAGGCTCACGCAGCTGGAATATAATTGAACGATAGGCGGCTACACCGTCACAGGGCGGCCGGATGAGTTTCCCGTAAAGACCGTTGTCAGGCAGCTGTCTGAGCGTCCACACTGTCGAGCTAGAAATCTAAAACAGAGCCCATCACATCAACTTCCAGCAAAAATCGCCTGTCAAAAAGAATCTGTACTGAAGCCCCCTCCCCGGCACAGTTCCACTTAGCAGGGAAGAGTGCTTCACCAGTCAAATATTCAACTTACAGCCAAGCAGAGTGAGCGCCACACGGTACTCGGTACACTGTTCAATCACCCCTTACAGTACAGCTGGTCTTACAGCTTCCCTGTCGGAGAAGGACAAAGGGAGGAAGAAAAAGGAAAAATAACACAGCCGGCAGGGCCCGCAGGGCCGGCACAGTCCTTGGAACTGCACTTCATGATTGCTGTCCTCTGTCTTATGACAATACTGCTAACGCCATCACTCATGTAGGTTTAGTCAGAAAGCAAACCTGTGAACTGTGTGGAATCACTGCAGGTACTGAGAAGCAGAGCAATTTACTGACGCAAACCTCGTTCTGGCCACAAATAATTACAAGTGCATACTTGCCCAAAAAAAGAGTTCTTTATATAAATGTGCAGCTTTTGCATGAATTGCAGGTGAATGAATTTATGTTTATGGCCTTGTGCAGCACATCCTTCACAGAACACGTATTCCAATAAAAGCAACATCCCCGTGCCAGATTACTGCTCGTTAGAAATTGTGTCCTTTAACAAAACGATTCTTCACGCTCATTTGATGTACTCTATTGTAATATGGATGAAAAATAGTAATATTGAGCTGAGTTACAGGACAGTTTTATCAAAATATATTTATAGCATCTATAAAGTACCACACAAAACACAGTAGAAGAGGCAGTGGTGATATTGTAATTAAAGCGCTAGCACCTGTGCTCGTATTCAGAAACATTTTTAATAAACACCCCACAGAATTAGAAGTGATGTCTTCCCTTTATGAACTTAATTTGCACGTCTGTTACTTATGATGCTCTTTGTCTTACAGTGTTAAATTTTGTCCGAGGGCACAGATATCTTATTTTCTGAAGCTTGGAGAACATGACTATATGAGAATGCAGTGAAGTTGCACAGTGAGTCCAAAAATAAAGGTCAAAGTGTCCCCTGCTATAACGCATATATAACACATGACTGACTGTTTATTAGAACTGTGCGTAAGCTTACACTCGAGCGGAAATAAAACATGGAAGCCCCTTAACTACCAGCCAGGTCTCTGAGAAATGTGTTGTAAAGTGATGCTCTTAAGGAAATAAACCCAAAAGTTAGAATCCTTGCAGAAGTCATTACTTCTGTATCCAAGAGCACGGCGATTAGTCTGGACCGAATGAGACAATATCCAGCAGTATACATGAATAAAATACAAGTTAAATACGCATTATGTTTTTTTAAGATGCATCCGAGGATGGTGCGTGCACATGGATGCAGTGCCTGAAGCGGAAGCTGTGTCTCTCACAGTCACATTTCCATGGTTGCAGGTTCGATTGCACCTGTCCTCCCTTTCACATTGGCAGTCTCCCTCTCAGAGCCCTCTCCATAGTCAAGTTAACCAAGACTAATTCATGACTTAAAGTGATGCTTAGCGTGTGGCTTTGTTTGCGTGTAAGCGTGCTCTATGACAGATTGATGCACGTCACCTTCATCCCTGACTTTTCCAGGGACCGGTCACATATTAAAGCAGCCCTAATTGGATAACAGGTTCCTGTAAATGGATGGACATAGAAGAAAATCGATCCATTTTTTTGTAACAGATTTTTCTTCCTGATATTCCCAAAGAACACACTTAAAAGGTCTTTGTACTGCTATATATTAAAAAATTACAGTAAAATTATTAATTCATTATAATAAAGTTAATTCAGAACTTTATTGCATTGCCCTCCCAGCAACATGCTTGAATCTAGATTATAAAGGCAGTCAAACCGGAAGCGACAAGCGTTTGCCTGACCACAGGACAGCAGGCGGAGGGTCTCGGGTCAGCACAGGAGAGCAGACAGAGCAGGGAGTGTAGCGGCACGTGCTGGCTCTGAGCCCACTACGCCTGCTGAGACTCCCCCCTACGCACCACTGTAATCCACACACAATGCTGACAAGTGCAGGATGGGCAGGGGCGGGCGTGGCGGCCTGCTGACGCGCAGAAATGGACACCGCGGGGAACCTCCAACGCCACGCTGCCCAAACACCAGGCTTCAGAGCTTCGGCAGCAGCATCCACTCACGTCTGCTGCATGAATGTCTCAAATTATAATCAATAGCTAAGAAATTCAATTTCTGAGGCGACTACCGCCAATGAGGGACAAGTTGATTGAGGAACACCAGGACCATTTCAGATCTGCGTTTGAGGGCTATGCGTTGGTAAGGCTTTTTCCTCAGCCGACGCATCTGGCAGCCAGGCCTTCATGAGTTCTGAAGCACTTTTTGTCTCTCCTACCTGTGAACGTCACAACACTTTCAATTCCAGCCCCATGACAACATTATAAAGAAGCCAACTGTAACACCAGGCCTGACACTACTAGTTTCCTCACGTCCTTTAATGGCCCCTTGAAAATTTTGTTCTGCACATTTTAGGAAGAGCAAATACACCAATCTTATAAACTGCTCCAGTACTATTAGAGTACTATCAAAAAAAAAAAAAAACCACCATACACAGCAGGAGAAACAGTGCAGTCATGCAGTTATTAGTACATCGGAGTCTAAAGGAAACATCTCAGGAAGTCAAGGAAGAGGAACATCATGTTATTAGTTTTTTCTTCTTACATTTTCCCCTTGAATTTTCTTAGTTTCTTTCATATTTTCAAAACAAAGCATAGTAAAGGGACACACTTGAAAAGTTACAAGCACTGCAGTGCACTGAGAATCAGCTGCGTTAACTTTGGACGAGCTTGTCTGATAGAAGCACGCTCTGATGTGGCCAGTTAAGAGGCGAGTACACCTCTAACGCACCGGGCCAGGTGTACCTGCAGAGGAGCTGTCCAGAAAGCCAGCACACACATGTATAATTCAGTCCGCAGCTCACCTGCCTGCTACGGCTGTCAGAACCATCAGCATCTCCTATCCTTTTCAAGGAGCTCAAACGAGTTGTGGACGGTGTAACGCTGTCCAGGAGCTCGCCTCGGAGCCAGCCTGACATCAAGAGCCCCCCAGTGCACACGCTTCATGGAAAGTGACTTATTGTCTCTTCCAAAAGCGGGGAAAAAAAAGACACGATAATCTGCTGAAGGTCAACAAAGAGGAAAAGCACATAGGAAAAGCACGTAGTGTTCCCACGTTTTTATAAAACAGTATTCAGGGGCTGAGCGTTCATATGCTGTTCATTTAGAAGACATCGATGCTGCCACAAAAGAAACATGGTGTCCACATATATTCCATCTTCTAACACTATACTTGAAATTAGATCTTAAATTGCAAATACCACCAAGCAAACACACATGCACATGTATAAACAAATATATACACATGTAAATAACAGAAAAATTTTAAATAACCAGTCTCTAGGCTGTTCACTGGTCATCTTTAATTATGTTCTATTAGGGCAAAACTGAGGGGAAACAGGTGCAGCCTGGGAAACCAACGTAGCACTGCCGAGAGATGGAACTGAAGAACAGACTGATAGCAATTTCACAAATCTAAATAATTAATCGGTACCAATAAAAAAGGGGGTAGCAAGTCAGAGTCCCTGGTGAAATAACCTCTCTGCAGGCTATTCCAATAAGAGCGGATTTGAGAAGTGTGAAATGAAAGAGAAGACAAGAAATTTGAGAACAGCCAGTAATACCCACAATTCATAGCTGAGGCTCATAATTTTCCCATTTGGCCCAATGGTGATTTCACTTACAGGCATGTGAACCAATATGCCACCAGCAATGCCAAGCATGTTTCATATCTCTTAGTAGGAAAAAAAAAAAAAAGCTGTCTAATTGGTGGAAATCTGAAATACTGCTTTGTAAAAAGGACAACAGGGAAAAAATGTTTTAGTCCAGTGGTCACACAATGGCACAATGCAACCCACTCCACTCTAATACTAAATGCTCCTGTGGGGAAATGACAGTCAGCACTCAACAAGGATTAGGCAGAAACTAAGACAAATTAGTCAGAAGGGCCAACTGGCCAGCAGCCTGTCTTAGACTGATATGCGGGGTGCCTGGCCAGTGCAGCGCACCTTCAGTCCGAGTCTCTCTAAAACTAGGGCATGTAAAACTGAACACTGTACAAGTCCCAATCAAACAAAGGACCTGCATTGTGTCATGAGCACTGCTGTACATTGTCAACTGATTCATGAATAAATAAAGCCCCCCTCCCCAACTGTTTTCTCCATGGCAACACAAGAATTTGCTTCACATATCTTATAATGTCAATAAGGATGACCTGTGACTTTAATGAATTTTCAGTCTCGGAACGCAAACAAAAGGAGAGAAAAAAAATCAATACCATAAAAAAAAAAATGACGGTAATCAGAGACTGTTTTGCTGATTCTATATAAAGACTCGAAGCATAAGAGAGAGAGTTTGTTGGTACACAGTATATCAGCACTATTATACACACCGTACAAAGTAAGTGCTTCTATAAATTGCCTAGCGTATGTATGCCTTTAATGGAAACCTGTGTCTGACTTCCTTTCTTTAGTGTACAGAAAAAAATATGTACCAACATTAGCCTTTGGGGGGGAAGAAAATTATATATAAAGTCCCTTTTTAAAATGTGTACCCTTTAAAGCAATATAAGCCAGGGGCATGTTTGCTTGTGTTTCCACTGAGCTAAGGAAAAGAGACTTTCCAGCGCACCGCTGAACAGCGCTGATAATTCACTACACTCTACTCCTGAACTGTGACTAAAACTGAAGCTTTTCCCTGTACCTCAACAAAGGCGGGGGGGAAAATTTGTTTGGCCGCTTCCATTTGTCAGTAATTATGTACACAGGACAACTGGATATATTGCTATGGGAGCAAAGTCCTGGGAAGTTTCAAACAATTGGTTTAAAAAGCCACTCAATCAAGAAGCTGCACGCAGCCGCGTCTGCAAGCGCAGCCGGCACGTCCTGCTTAACCAAGACGCCAGCTGTCTTTCATCGGACCAATTAACATAATTCATAAGGTAAACGGGCTCTTTCACACCCACAACTCTGCAGTAACCTTGATTTCATATTCCCAGAGTGTAAACAGCACTCCAGGGAAGGATTTGCACTGCTCTGAACGTCTTGTGAAAAACGGACCTCTTCAAGGTGTGATCGGTTCAAAGGCACGCTTTTACAAAAGCGCTGTCATTAATGCGTGAAAACACCGTGCAATCTTAAAAGGCAGACTCCATGCAGCATCAGCCATCCTTCTACATGACAACATTGTTTGGCTGCGCTTACAAAAACCAATATGAAAACAGTCCAGAAGAATCATTACCAACAAACAATAGAAACACCGAGTGCAGTTACTGAGCGTTGTGGAAAGAAAGAATCCCTTTTTCTAATAAGATCTGGAGTCCCAACTTGGTATGCATCATCACCACCACCGCTCCTGTCAACATGTGGGCGTGTGCTGGAGTACATAAATACACACGCGTGCGCACACATACACCAACACACACAGCAACGCTACATGTGCCTACATTACACAGAATTACTGAATACTCACTTTCTAATTTGCAATTTCTACTAAAGGAAAAAAAGCCTGATTTGAAGTGGGTTGCTGTTTTTTTTTTTTTTTTTTTTTTAAGTGTCGAACCACTCGCTAGAAGGGGAAAAAACGCTGCTAAGAAGCTAAAACAAAGCAATTTGTAAAATGCACTTAAGCCAGCTCTAAGCTGCAAATCTTTTGTATAAATCAGTTATATAATCTTGAGATTTTGTTGTTTCTTTTAATCCAACCACCATAAAATGAACAACTGTTTATTACATGAAATTTTTGGACAAAATACCAAATTACAGGAACATCATCTGCTGACCTCCAAAGAGTACAGTTCTGTCAGGTCAGGAAGGTGAAACAAGGAGAAAATGTGCACGTTCTGACTGCATGGATGGAACAGAGCATGTGTGGCTCTTTTCAAACCACAGAGGGCATGTGAGCGTCAACATCTCCACCTCTATGGGATCTTCACCCAAGCATTGTTGTCCAGTCACGTTTTACGCATTTCCCAGAGCACACATTAGTGTAGCTGACGTCATCACCTACAGATGCGCAGTTACCGAGCATTTCATTTACATTTATTCATTTAGCAGACGCTTTTATAAAAAGCAACTTTACAACATTTCACATACGTTACAATGAGCTAGTGCTGGGTGTCACACTCTGCATACCCAGCCTGATGTTCTACCCATCGAGCCACCAGGCCTCCACACATTAAACATAAGTAAACGTACCACCTCAGGCCTCCCGACCTGACCTCCTGTGACAATCCTGTTCCGTGGGCTAGGCAAACAGGAGCCAGGCAGGCCAGCACCCCTCCCCACACAGCTGACTCTCCTCTGGCCGCTAACTAGAGCTCCACTGGGCCTTCCACCTCAAACCACAGCAAAGGCCACCTGCACTTCAGACCGACGTGTCGTTGCTTGTCCTTAATCATGCGCAGCACCCCTAACAACCAGAGCTTCAAACATTTACAATTATATTAGGCTGTGCACACTTGCTCGGGCATACAATCTTATAACCACTAACACAGCTAAATATTTGTGTGGCAGTAATTACAGGTGAGTATCTTCCTAAAGGGTACAACAAAAGGTGAGCTAAAGAAGAAACCTTTATTTGTCCCATAAGGGGAAATTACAATGTTGCAGCAGCAAGTACAGAAGAGGCAGCAGGAAGAACAGAAGAGCATCAAAAATTGTTAAACAAAAGACCTATATACAAAAAAACTAAAAGATAAAAAACAAGAATTGAAAAATTTTAAAAAGCAATAAAATTAAATTAACACCAACTAAATTAAAAACAGAATTGCACAGGGAATATTGCACATGTCAAAATGAACCAGCAGAAAGAAGGACCTCAAAGATGGCACCCTCAGCAGGATGGCACCGACAAAAGGACGAAGGCAGCGGGTTAGAGTAGGAACACATCGCTTAGGGAAGAGAACAGAACAGAGTGGTCAGAAGGGGTCATCCAGTCTTGTCTGAATAATTATAGAAGACAGACATCTGCAAAAGACAAACCATCTGCCCCAGCATGTTTAACTATGTAAGTAGTGATAGAACGAAAGACAGACGTATAACTGTAAAAAAAAAAGTGAAAATAACGTATGTGAATAATATTATAGCAACTAGAGATGTAATAATACATCACGCCTGATATATCGCAATGCAAAACGGGTGATGACGCGCACTGCGCAGCTGAAGATGGTATGGCATTGCATGCAGTGTAACGTTTTAATATAAAGATCATCGCCAGCACAAACTGTGACAAATCCGTATTAACTTTTCAAATTAATGTTTTCTTCTATTTAGCGGCACCTTTGATCTCGTAATCCACCAGCCGTTTTTCAGCAGTGCCAGAAAAAAAGAAAAATTTGCTAATGTAGCTTCATTTTGACTAATACGCTCTTTATCAGGGCTGCTCTGACAGCTCAGTTTTGATGTACAGTGTAGTAAAAGTGATTAGCCCTTATTTTGTTGTTTTTTTCTTTTGGCCCATTACATTTTTATTTAGGAAAAATGTTTTTAACATTTTGGAAATACTTTTTTTATGCCATTTTTTAATTGCATGTCACTTTAAAAATTATTTCCGATGTTATGTACCCACTACTTTTCCGGCCAGTTCACGGCCCGGCACTGGTCCAAGGACCACAGATCGGGAAACTATGGCTTACTCAATGCTAACACAAGCTGTACGATACAGCATTCACAATGAAGAGCTCTGGCCACTGTCTGTGAAGAAACATATTTTGGATTGGTTTTTGCCACAAAATGTTCTTCAAAAAGTTTTTTCCATTTGAATCTTGTTTTGAATACCGTGGGAAGAAAAACAAAATCTAACCGTGAAAGAAAAAACGTATTGCTGGTTAAGTGCTTTGTTACATCCCTCGTAGCAACACTTGAGAGATACTGTATTTAACATTTCACTCTTACTATGCTTATATTTTCAGTTTACCTTACATTCTAATAAAATACTCCTTGAATCACTTAAATACTTTGTTTCAGAAAAAAGTATATATGAAACCTCTAATGGTGAGTCAAAAACAAAAAAGACCAATGAAATTTCTGTAAGCACCATCACAATACAAAGATGAAAAGATAAAAGTTTGGAGTTGATGAGTACGGCTTGAAAAGTCTGTACAGGCATTACTGCAAAAGGCAGTGCATGGAATGCTGGGAACTGGGTGGCAAATATGGGTCAGTGAGGTATGGACAGAGACCATGATACAGATGTAAGCAAGATGCATTTCACTTTCTGTCACACGGGAGCATGTCTCAAACAGGAAAAAAAAAAAAAAACTATTCATTCCTAGTCTTGTAAGACAGCATGTGAATGGAGATGCAATTGGGTTGAAACAAGAGCACATGTACACCCCGTGTTCACTGCTACATGCTGCAAAAGAGATTTTTTAAATCAATGTGTGTGGCATTCAGGAAATTTATGCATTAAGCGGGCAAAAAAACATTAAGCTTATAAGGCTTTTAAAATGGAATGCAGAGGAACCTTAAACATAGTATGTTTTTAATCCCTTCAAGCCCTCTGTCTACTGTGATGGACATACGTACTGCATGAAATCTTATGTCTTTAACCTGGGAAAAAATCCATATAAATAATTAGGGACTGAAGGGGTTGATTCTTCCCTGGTATTTCTCCCTAAATCCACCATGTACTGTTGACACAGAACGCGTTAAACTATAGCCCGAGGTTACATTTGACATAAATAAGTAAAACAGACACAGCAGGCAAAGACTCGAAACCACATTCAAAAAGATGAAAAATTTGAACAAGATAGCAAACAGGAATAAGACAATAGCTGCCCTAAAAGTGGGAAAGGGCTGTTATTACTGGGAAAGAGGAGGCATGATATTAACTTGTGCAACACCTTTCATTCAGAAGACAAATGCTTTAGCGCACAGTCCTGAAACATTTAATGACTTAAGCATAAACACACAAAAATTGATTTTTAAAAGGACAGGGAGAACAGCTCACATATGGACCAAGGTGAGGACACAGAATCGCAGGTTTATTCCTGTAATTAAACAACCACCCAGACATGCTGACCTGGATGACACTCTGAAACAGGGGCTTGACACACTGTTCACACAAACCAGCATGCTGACCTAACGTCACGCCGCACCTGCTTGGACAGCACACTGCACAAAGCAGACAAAGTGCACATGTCCAGGGATAACATCAGGAGTATGGAAACCATGGCTTTTACAAGCTGAAACACTGTTTAAGCTGTTCCTGGACAAATGTGATAAAAAAAAAAAAAATTATTAATTTTTACACAAATTGCAAACGCATCTATCAAATTCAATCCTCATCAGCATGCCCAAACTTCATAAAAAACTAAGATGAAACTAGAAAATTACATTCACTCAAAGTTATGTGTAGTATCTCTGTGAAAATGAATTCACGGAAGGCAGTTCCTTGTTGTACTCCCTTAAAGTAAATTGACCTTATCTGAAGAGCAGAACTGCTTTAGGTAAGCAGCTTCTTTTACTGACGCCTCAAAAGGGAAACAATCAGAAGAAAAATGACAGTGTAAGCAGGGGGAATTGAGAAGATGGCGGCAGGCTGACTCAGGAGTCTGTAGGCATGAGAGGCCCTATACCAGACACCTGCAATTACTGCTGGTGCAATGGGCACACCAGCCAGCTAGGTGCTACAGATCAGTGTAGCATTAGTATTAATAATAATAATAATAATAATCTGCTTGTATTGGCATTGTGTACATATACATGATACACAAACATATCACAATGAAATCTCTTGTCTGCATTTAACCCACCCCCCTGGGGGGAGCCAGTGGGCATCCACGGGGGGGTACCCAGGGAGCTGGCGCTGAGTGTCTTGCACAAAGACACCTGGTAGCTGGGCTGAGAAGAAACGGGCAAAGGGGAAGTACACTGTACACACTGACAAGGAATGGCGTCTCTCACGGGCAAAGGGGAAGTACACTGTACACACTGACGCAAGGAATGGCGTCTCTCACTAAAGGAATCGTGTGTCAAACAGGAGCCAAATTAAGAAAAAACTCCATCTTAAAAAAAATTACAAAAAGGGAAAACGTGTACATGCCGGGTACAAAAACGCACTACTTTTTTGCCTGTTAACTCAAAGGCAGAATCATTTGTAAGGTGTTAATAAGGGGGATGGTGAGGTCAGGTTATACTAGTGTGCGTGCACAGCCCTAAGTCTCAGGTAGTTGGGTCTGTGACCCAAATCAATATGACAAGAACAGCAGATGTGGGCGCTGTAATGACAGAACATATTACGGCCCAGATAAAAGCCCTCTCCGAATTGCCCTGAAAATGGATCTATTCTTTAGGTCCAGTAGGGGATCTGAAGGCCAATCGTAGCAATAATTCCCCTGGCTCATCTCATGAACTCCCTTTATTACCTCCCCCAACCCCCCTATAATTTACTCTTCTCCTCAAACGGAGCAACAGGGAGCACCAACGAATAGCAATCATCACTTTGCCATGGGTCCATCTTCTCGCCTTTCATTACAGGCATCACTGCTAAAATACAATAAGTCCCATGCCTTCGGAGAGGTCCTGGGAAAAAAAGAAATTAAAAAAAAAAGAAATCCATTGGAAGCACAGCGTGCATATGAATAATCGCGTCCTTCCGTTCCGATTGTGTGCAGGAAATTGGTGCTTTGCCACTGTGCCGAGCATGGTTTTGTCTAATTTGTAATTAGCTGAGGCGCTGCTGGTATGGAAAGTTTCTCGGCAGCTCGGGGACTCTGGGAAAATTACAGCAAGTGACAACACGCACGCGTCACTCCTGCGGTACTGACGAAGCATATGGCAGGTGGAAGGTACCTTCTGCCCGGTGAAGGCAGAAGTGCGAATAGACACCCTCACCCCGGGACTGAGCAAGTGGAAAAGACAGCTACCCCATAAGCAGCCCCACCTGCTGGCTTTCCTGCATCCCATTAATGTGTCCGTCAGGTCTCTAAGGTTGAGGAAATAAAGTTTTATGTGAACAGGAACACATTATAAAACACGCAGCTTATGCAGCCCTTGTCCCAGACTTCCTCTAATGGCCATAACCATTTAAATAGAGAATAAGTAAATATTTACTAAAAGGTGTTTTTTAGAGGTGAAGCAAACAGGGATGCGATAAAAGCCTGTCTTTTTCCACACAATGACAAGCACAGACATACACACACAAAGACTCATGCGATCCTGAACTGAAGGCATGGATCAATAGAGGGACCAGGCAGAGGGAATTATCCATTATCTGCCCAACACCTTGTGGTCATTAAAAACATTACTCCCTTTCTCTAATCTAATTAGGCTTTCGGGCTTAATGGTTTGCATCCGCCTGTGCCTTTACAACGCGCTCGGCTTCTGAAGCAGAGGCGAGCCAGAGAGATCAACGGTGAAATAAATCAGCGACAGAGAGAGGCGCCCAATCACACGCAGTAAATCAGCGAGAAGCTAGCCGCTCCAGGAGCAGGAGTGATCTGCGACAATACGTTACCTGGTACTGACGTTGTATTTCTGCAGGCAAATAGATCCGTCACAGCCCGAGCGTTCAAGGCTGCCATGCCGACCCACACAAGCACGCATTGTTGCTCACTGCTCTTCAGTTCAAGGTGAACACACATGTACAAAACAGGGGTGAGGGGGGTGTTTCTTTGCCATATGGTGAGCAGAAGTTAAATTCTGGTCAATTTAATTATTGAAACGGTATTTAAATGATTTGACCTACAAATATTTCTCAGTTGAAAAGGAAATGGTTCTTTCAGAAATAGTAACACTGTGGAAAATTAAGGGTCAAAGAGACACCAGAGACCGCTGCATGACCAGTATCTATTCAGCATCTGTCCGGTAACAGAGTCAACTTCCCCAGCCCTGCTGATCGATGAGCATCCTATGAACCAACCCCCCCACCCCTCATCTGCTTTTCTTTTTACCCAAAGGACCCAATCAGGGAGCACAACCAGGCCAGAGAATCTAGCAGCTGGGAAATGAGCCCGCAGGAGCACTGCTGCTCTCAGTAGGTGCCAAACTCCATAGATTACACAGTGACTCAGGGACATACTGTATTTCTGGGCTTATGAAAAAAGGCCCAAGGCAGTCTCCCCCTACAGCCAGTCTTTTGCAAGGTAAACAAAGGGCACTACTGCAACACTACAAAGAAACTGCATCCAGTAATTAATGTGCCTGTTTGAGCAGCACACAAGTACACTTTCATGCCTGCTACTGCAATCCATTCTGACCACAGACATCACTCTCCTATTTGCTTGATTTAGAAGCGTTTCTGAAGTCATCTTCATGAAAGGAACAGTGAGAAACCTCACAAATGAGGAAAACGTGGCAAACATCAGGTAGTCACTGTTCTCTGTAGAGCGACAGCGACAGACGATGGACAGCAGAGCTTACGTGCCACAGTCAACACCAGGCACACAAACTGAACCCAGTTAGTCTCAGAGAGCACAAAATGACATAACGTGTGCAGCACTCTGTCTTTCTCATCCCAAGACGTTGTCAAAAATATCTGTTTGCAGAACTGAAAAATCCCATCTGTCAAAATTATGACAGACTGCATATATAAGTGCTACTCCACCTTCATGGCAGCCTTTCTTTTCCCCCACGAGGGAGATAAAACTCTCAGAGAACGTAACAGTGTTCCACAATGTCAGAGGAGAGCACGTGCCATTCTCCCCTTCACAAAACTTCTGCATCTTTTAGTTATGCAAGTAAAAACTTCAGTTTACAATAAGTCAGTCGTGCATACCACTTGCATTTACGCCAGCGTTGTTTTTGTGCAATAGAATTATATTTACCCGGAAAAATGCAAAGAATCGGCAGGCATTTCCATCTAAATGCATTACTCTGCATAGACTAAGCTGCAAAAGACAATCATGTCACACAAACAAAAATATTGAAAATGGCATATGAAAAGTTAATTAGCACAGGAACAAAATCCACAACACTTAAAGTATTATTTATTTAAAGTTGCACATGGCTAAGGTCACTCTGTGCTTGGCCTTTGACCAGTGGTAACACACCACAAGGCCTGCCTTCATGCATTTTCCCCTCATGTCAGTGTTACAGTGTTATTCTGGCTAGTGTTATACCTGAGGGATGCCCAATTGGCTTCATCACACTAAAATCTGGAATAAATGTCGACATTTGCCATTTGAGGAAGTTGCAATGTTCAGCACGTGCCCAATGGAGCATTTCGTGACTATCACCCCATCACCACCTGCTAAGCAACAATAGAAGCGTAGCTAAATCAACAGACATGCTACAAACTGGGGAGGCAGCGTGACATTGTGGCCACATGGTCAGGGAAAATATCACCAGTATCGAAAATATATACAGACCAACACTGGCTAAGGTGACATTTATAGCCCTCTAAAGAAAATTGTTCAAAGATAATGTGGGACGTTTCGCAGAAGAAACGCCATCATTTTTTAAATAAGGAAAAAAAGATGTGAAGAAACCACATTTGCGATAGAGTGAAATGTGATTGTAATCAAATCTGTTTCCCCCAGTTGACAATCTATCTTTTACACACTATACCATGCATGTTAATTTCAGCATAACCGTTCATAAAGGAACACGGCAAAATGTGAAACTAGAGAAACATCAGTAAGTAGGGGTGTAGGATCGATATCGTCTACAATAATATGCTAATAATATTGTTATTATTGTTCTTAACGATGTGCGAGCTCATGTTATCGAGTTCAAAAAACTTCTTGTCGGATGGATGTTGCTCAAAAGACGGCAATCTGCAAGCTATGTCGGAAATCGGTCGCCGTTAAAGACTTGTCTTCTTTATATTAAGGGGAAGTGCCTGTTTTTATTCCTAGCTGATGTCAGTAATATTTTTCTCGCTGATGATTTCAATCTTTATATGTTTTGTTTAAACGTGAGGGCAACACTTTTAAGGAAATAAGATACGTTTTCCTTAAATATGTTATTTCCACTAATATCATTAGTAAGCAACTGTTAATATCCTGTTAACAAGAGCGATCTAGTATATAATACAATACTTTTTTACAAACACTTTGAAGAATGCAAAATCTTGTCTAATCGAAAAAAATCCTAGGAAATACCGTGATATTTGTCAATATCGCAAAACCCTTATTTTTACACCAACCATAAATTTCCATAGACTACTGAACAACAGGCTGCATTTTAAGTGCTTCACAAAAAGTCAGTCACAAACTACTTTACAGTGGTTCAATAAGGGACAGCATCAATATAGCCAAAAGCATGTTAGTCATTTAAGTTTTATAAATGCTTTGTAACAAGGTTAATCTTAGAACATTTTCTTCATAATGTTAAGTAAAATTAATCAATTGCTCAAATAAGATGCCCTCCTATATTGTTTCATTGTACACTGCATTTCTGTAGAAATTCATGTTAGAACAGCTTTGTGGAAGAAATCAAAGGACTTGAGGCAGCAAGTTTCTAAATACAGACACACCAACAAATGTTATTTTAATCATGCACATATACTGTCGCAATGTGTACTAATGCTTTTATATAAAACTGTTGCAGTTTAATCAATATGGAAAATGCATTAGTTCAAGAGAACATGTTCATATAGCATCTTTTTGGTGCAACAGAAAGGGAGGAGGGAAAAAAAAAAAAAAAAAAAACCTTTTTGTGTAAATCATTGTGCATTTTATGTGACTACACTTGGTAAAGTACCAACAGAGACAAAGAGACATGAGAGAGAGAGAGAGAGAGAGAGATAAATCTGTGACCCAAAAACCTAAATACATCCAACTTCATGGATTAAGAGAAAGGTTATGCCTCTGCCCAGTACATTTGCCTTTGGTAAAACAGTGAGTGCGTGTGCGCGTGTGTGTATGAGTGGGAGAACATGAGAGAATGAATGATAAAAAAGAGGAATGCGAAAGGAGTCAGACAGATGGAGAGAGGGGAACAGAGCAGAGAGCCAATAGCACTTCAACTGTCCATTTTTATCAGCAAACGTTCACATCATGCCATACAGTATCTGCCCTGGGAAACACAAGGCAGCACTCCATGTGGAAGTCCTAATACATTTCACTTCCACTCCTCACTGCAAGCACACGTAAGGTTCACACAATGCACAGTGGGCACATGGAAAGGGAATGTCTCATTACCATGCAGAAATGCTGTAAAATGGCAATAGTTTTTCAGGTATGTGCGGACAGTGAGTCTCTGAAAATCTATTATTTATTTCTTTCAGAGCATTTAGATAATATTTCTAAAATAAGTCCTCTCATACAGGCAGCTAACTGCAAAGGTCCAGTGTTATCAGCAGTGTGCTGGTACAAAAAAACTAAAACTCCAAACTTTGCTTATATGGAAGGACATACATTCCTCTGCAAGTTTACTGTGCACAAAACTGGCTGGCTCTTATCTTTTCTTAACACAAATAAACAAAACCTCATAAGAAATATGCTGCCATTTGATTTATAATGTATTTCAATCATTAAACTTGTCACATACGCACACAAAATTTATTGCACTTTCCATACATACTGCAAGCATACTGCAATGGAACAGCTGCCTTCATGGACAAACAAGACTGCGGAGATCGTATCAGAACTCGCTTATTAGGAGATTTGCATTCCATTTCAATTTAACTCTACCACTTCTACCCATCGCCAGCACAAGAACACTGTGTGATGTTGTACAATAGCTGGCCTGTTCCTTGAATCACACAATGACTCAGCATCCTACAACTCAGAGTAGTGATACAACCTGATAGGGCAGTACTTCTCCTGTCATCACTTATTACACAATGGGGTCCTCGCCTGCCAGTCCTAAATCCTTGGTCATACCTACTGCACTGAATTTTTTAACAACTTTATGAGATGCTTCAGGTGTGAGACTAATTAACTTTACACCTTTAAGAGCCCCAGAGCTACATAACCTTGCATCAGGCCATATACAAAATGGCACAGTTAAGAAACAGACTCATTTACTTGCAAGTATGTCCAAGTGTTTTCACAATCACATTGTCTCATTACCGTTAAATCTAATGCCTAAACAAGCACCACAAAGCATATTCAAGATAATCCTGAATTTGCACATGCATCAGAATACACCGTAGATTACAAATGCAGACATGGCATTGTTATGCATGTGTTTTATTTCAGGAACTTCATCAAAGCGATGCATATCAAAGGTTTATCCCCAGACGATACTAAAAAAGATAAAAAACAAAAGTTGTCGCAATAAACTTGAAAGATGGAAAAACCTATTCAAGTTATGCTTTTAATTTTATGGAAAAAAAAATGGATCAACAGATTAATGGTGTCTATCGTTATCCTCATGAGGAACATTTTGTTACATCAAAATGCCACCTTCAAAACCAGAAGTGCTGCATCTTTTTTCTGTTTAATTATACTAAGAATGGCTCAGAAAGAGTACAGAAGTTAGGCTATACTGGATCATCAGGTGAACAAAGACACAACATACACACGATCTGCAAGACGAAACTTGTTCAAGTCAAGGTCTGAACAATTTGATGATTAGAGTGCTCGCCAAATTTCTTTGTGAAAACACCGTAACAAGCTGGTTTTTTACGTGAACTGAAAAATTAAAGCTCACCTCAATCTCTTTGCCTGTCTGCACTTAAACATAATCGGATGAGAAAATTATTACCAGATGTTCTGCATTGTAATTTTTCCCAGTCAACAGAAAATATTGCTGTGACCTAAATGCATTTGAAAACATCCACATTAGGTAATGTAAGAAGGATTAATCTAGATATCAGCTTCAGTAGTTTAAAGGAAAGTATGACAACTTGCAGCTTCATTGCAAAGGCTACTATCATTTGTTTGAAATTTGCAAATGTGGACTGATTTGGGTTGGCCTAAGTATAAAATTTCTTTCCCCCATCTTTGAAAACAACTAAGAACTTTAAAATGAATTTCTTAAACATTCCAGCAATACAGGCTACCACTACTTAGCATCAGGCGTTTCTGTTATGTAGACTTCAAGACATGTGCTGGACATGATTGGCAGGTCAAACGTCACTAAGGTAACCACCCTGAAACGGGTTTTGCATCAGCAAAAATTTAACTGACACTGGAGCAGGGAGGTCTGGAAACTCCAATATGAAGTATGAAAAAAATGGAAAATGTCAGGAAAAAGTTAGGATCATAAACTGTGTGTGTACTTAATGACATATAATAGTGCCATCAGTTAGCAAGGGGGAGAAATTTCTTAATTTTTATACAAAACATGGCAACAGATTTTACGCACCCCTTTTAACTGAAATGCTAAAAAGCCCTGTCTCTGTCAGGAACAATTACTGCCTCAAACATTCAATTTTAAATGTGCAAAAAAAAAAAAAAAAAAAAAAAAAAAAAAAAAACACCGGAAAAAACCAAGAAACAAGCATGTCGGAAAAATGAGGATACCCAAAATTTCATTAGCATCCTGTTCCCAGGACATGGGGCATCACAGACAAAAGAAACGCTCACACAAGTCCTGATCCTTTTGAAAAATTTATGCACACGTTACATAGACTGCATACATTAATCTGTATAGAGAAAATGGAAAAACTAAGACCCACGTGCTAATTGTGCTGCTTGCTTACTTCACAAATAGCTAGGAAAACTATAATCTATATGTTTACCGAGCAGGCGGAGTTGCTGACATAACTAGATATATTCTGTACATCTTGAACTTTTTTTCATTTTGGCTAGAAGAAGCAATTACTCATGTCTTAATGATGCGATGACCATCATTTAAAGCAATATGAGGTGTAACCAGTTTATTGTTGGGTTCTTTTTAAGTTGTCATGCCAACCAGAAATGAAAATGCCGATGTAGCCAAATGCAGAGCAGGTATGTGCTCAAGGTCAGCTCATTCAACTCTAAACATCAACGTAAACAACACTTCACACACAAACAAATTGAACACTGGGTAATTTCAGCAGAAATGTTACTGCCAGTGCTTATATGGCTGCAAAAAAACTCTGATGGCCCAAGAAGTCTTAAAATTCAGTACCTGTCCAAAAATTGCATGTGGTTGACTTCTTCTACACCATACTTAGACATACAGATGTTATAAATCCAGTCTTCAAGTTTGAAATGTTTATATTTTACTCGATATTTATCACACTAACTTCTCCCTTCATCATCACATTTTTTTTGGAATGCTACATATTACAAAAAATACAAAGTGTTTACCACATCACAAGATGCTAAGTACTGTATCAAGGTACAGGTCAACAGATCCTATAAAAACAAATGGTTGCTGGGAAACTGCATCTCAGTTGGTCCAGAATGCATCGAGGCTCAGCATCACTCGCAAACTCAAGCCTCAATCTGCTGGACACGGAAATCTTGAAACAGTCCCATTATAAATAGAACAGGGGTGCTAATCACACATCAGCGCTACATTTGTTAAGCTCGAGAATGCCAAATTCACATGTATAGTTATTCAGCTTCACAGTAAATATTTGCAGCAGGACTGCAGGGGCACCCTGCAGAGTCGTGAAAACGCACGATGAGAACGACACGCACTCGGCTCGTGCTCAAAACCGACACGCCACTCAAGTCCATGCTGCTGCCGGCTTAAGGTCGCCAGACAATGCGCGAGAGCGCAACTTTTGGATATCACCTGGAAGAGCCACCTCCCAAAACCTGATTTATTCAGCAGCCCACAGAATTTTTCAGGACCAGCTGGATAATCTTTTGACGGTGTGGAAATAATCCGATTTATGTTGCTGGACAGGGGCAATGTTTGCTGGCTGCTACTGGCCACAACAAAAATGACTGACAACCCACTGAGTTAAACATCTTGACAAAATACTCACTCCCTTGTTGGACATATGGGCACCATCTCCAGCTCCCAATGTGTAAACATCTCACCAACCTTTCAGGCAGATGCAGAAAACAGCAAATTCATCTGGCCGAGACAATGCCATTGTGCCTTAACAGCAACAATCTTTCATGCATCTCGCACTTCTGTTATATTTTGTACACAGCGTGCTTTCCAAGAGCACATTTGAGCTTATTTACATCTCTCAATGGAAAGTCTCGCTGAAGCAAATGGAATGAGGGACATAAGGCTAACATACTTAACACAATTACTGCAACCTTAATCAGATGGTGGGGAGAAAAGAGTCAGTACCGGAACATATTTACATAATATACAGGCCCTGTGAAATGTACTAAAATCTGCACAAAAGTTATACCCTTTAGTTTTGCTGAGCTCAGAGAGCAGTTAAAAAAGTAAATAAAAGGGCAACAGCAAGTTTGGGTGACAAGATGTTATTGCATGCACCTGCTGGATCCCCAGACAGATGCAGAAATGGTGAATCTCAGTCAAAAGGGGACTCTCTCTCTCAGTCCCAGGACACCTCCAAAAAGCACAATCTCTTTGTCTCTAGGTACTGCAAGAAGCCAATTACTGATGACGGTTCACTTGGTTTACAAGCTTTTCTCTTTGTTGTGGATGGGTGGGGGGGACATAAGTAATGTGCAAGTCAGTGTTTTTCCCCCTAAATGCAAAACTGCAGACATAGAAGAGACTCAGAGTAAAAAGCAGTGATGTAGCACAAGACACTGGTGAAAACTGCATTCATACTGGTAAAGTACATCTCTTTGCTGGCCACATAACGGCCTGCAGATCAGAAGGTAATCTTCTGCTGTGAACAGCAGGACAAATACCGCATTCAGGGTATACTCTGAAGTGGTGGCACTTGCGTATAAAATGGTGGATGGGGTGCAGTACACTAGGATTTGTAGCGCTAACAAAAGAACAGTAGAGCCTCAGCACACAGTACACCAGCACACCAGAACGTGGCCATCTTTAGATTCCATCCATTTGGTGCAACAAAAACAAAACTGCCTCTTTGTCAGGTGTTAACTGTTCATTTCCCAGACATCTCTCAAATTTACAGTAATTTATGGTTAAATTCTTAGCATCAGTGGTCAGTGGTTTAAGTTAAATGTTCAGAACAATTATTATTATTTGGACAAAGAATTTATCCAAAGCTGTAATGAGATTTTTTTTTTTTATAACACTGTGAAGGATTTCAGACAAAACTGAACACCTCCTCCAGACTCAAATCGCCAAACCTCTGGCTCCATGCTACCTTTGTACTTAATCGCCACCTTCGGCAGGTACACTCATACTCTGAGTGTATACAGCTGCAGGTGTAAAGGGGCGTCGCGTTAAAGGTGGGGGGCGGGCGCCCCCCCCCCCCCCCCCCCCCCCCCCCCCCCCCACCCCCCCC
>JABJVR010048711.1:0-23719 GCA_025773905.1 Chitala chitala | reverse complement strand
GGTTAGGGGACAAAAAAAAAACTGCTGTAGCGTCAGCGTGCCGCCTGCAGTGTCCCTGTCTTTACTTTACATGGGAGTGGTTCTAGCTGGGAGTATGTGAAATCCAGACTGAAATGCATTTAGGTCATGGCATAAAAGCAATATTGCTACTAACATTTTAATTTCTTCTAAAACAATGGTTTCAGTATTATGGCAGTTGTGAATCATGGAAGTAACGGATTTTGGTACACAGGTTTTAATTTTAAACCCCACCAATGAGAACTGGAAAGAAACATTTTATTACCATTTATGAATGGTTTTATTTAGTTGGCCTGGTGGCTCAATGGGTAGATCATCAGGCTGGGATGTGGAAGTGTCCCGGCTTGAATCTCAGCATAGCAAGGTGTGTGTCCTTGAGCAAGACACTCAGCGCTAGCTCCCTGGGTGCTGCTGGTGGCCCACTGCTCCCCTCAGGAGATGGGTCAAATGCAGAGCAGTAATTTCCCTCTGGGATTAATAAATAAATAAATTACATAACTTTGTGGTTTAACTATATTGGGAATTAAAGTAAGCTTTCTGTGATCTCCGAAGTACCTCCTTCATGTGCTTGAGAATGAAGAAAGGACCGTTTGTATTTAAACGTACCTTATAGTGGATTTAGTGGCCCGCTCGAGGCCTACCTGCCTTTCTATGACAGCGTCAGGGTCAGTAAGCAAATAACCTGTGGACTAGGTGTGTGACTAACCTACTGAGTGAATCTGACTAACGGAGTAATTGGCTGACTAAATATGTTAATGCAACTTTTGCATACATTCCTTGTGTTGGGATAGTGCCCCGTTGAAGGCAACCTTACTTTTCAGTGAAGGTTCACTCGCTAAGTGAATGCGTGTACATGCGCACCCTGTGTTTGGATTGTGACCCAGTGACAGGGTACCCCACCTCACTACCTGAATTAAACTGTGGGACACCTGTGACCCTCATTCTCACTACCTGAATTAAGCTGTGGGACCCCTGTGACCCTCATTAGGATAATCATTCTTGGAAATGAAGTAAATTCTAATGCAATTGAAAGGAAACTTTTAATGTAGTTCCTACATTTTATTTTTAACCAGTTTTCCCTGTCATGTACTTTATGGAAACCTGTTTTTAATTTAATTTTCTATATTTACTGTTCATTTTGTAGTGAAACATACACATTTTAACACAGAATTCATATTTTTTTTTTGCCATGGCAAAAGCAGCATGACCTTATTCTCTAGAGATACTATGAGTTTCCCAAACTTTCGGGAAGCGCAGCTCTTCCCAATTAGGCTACATGGGTTGCAGCTAACATGCTAGATGGAGGAGCCAAACTGCTTCACTGGTGAACGGCTGGGATTTTCTGTCGTGTGTAGTGATACTGTATAGAGCAAGATTGTTTTCGCGTAATGAAATTAAAGTTTATTTCCATGTTTATACCACTCCTAGACTGGAGTACATTCAGGTTGGAGTTTTACCAAGAACTTTTGAAATTTTTAACTGTATTTGGGTTTGACGTCATTTGGATCTTTTTCCAGGCCGAGAGATATGTATTTACAATCAAAAGTATATTTTACAGAGATTGAATTGAAGATAGCTAAGAAGCAATTGTTCTTTATTTGTGTTCAAAATTTCAGATAAAAATGGTTCCGTAAAACAATGACACAAGGCCACTTTGTTGTACGTCACAGTGATAACTATTTTTTCTATAAATAAAAGGGCTTTAACAATTTTCTAGTCTGTATCAGGGTGCACATTAACGCCAAGGGGATATCGACAGTCTTATTGGTATTGTTAATCATTTCCACAGAATATTCTCGCTCTAATACATTATTACAGCTGCAGCTGTGGATGTTGTTACACTGTGTTCAACACATTTTTGAAAGACTTAAAAACAACACAACATTTCCTGCAATCTGCATAGAAATTAAACTTTGTGTTGTTTTTCTTCTTTCATTTTAAAATTAACTTAAATTCTAAACTTTATCAATTGCCTACAGTACATGCTTATAACAGGAATTTGAAGAATTCAGGACAAATTTGGTTGAATTTGTCTGTGTGGTACTTTTATATGGTTTATTTTAAGCAATAATGATATTAATAATAAAATGTGTGAACTTCAAGCCCAGTAATATGAAGCAGCAGTAAGTTTTCTTACTGAAATGTCATGGTTAGATACTGTACTGAGAATAAAACCCAAAGGAAATGGCAAGTGAATTTAATGGACAAAAAGTTGGTTTCATGTTGTAAACTTATTTGGAAATACATAAGGGAAACAAATTTGAGTGACAGAAACTTCGAAGTTAATTAAAACATAAAATATTCTATCTGTCTTAATGTAGAAATGTATTGTTTTGCCACACCCTGCTCTTGTCAGTACCACATTTCCACCACTAGATGTCCCTTCTGTTCCGTCAATCTCATTCGAGCACATCCGAATTATGCTTGCTTAGGTCTCTATTTAAACAGTCTCTTTTTCAGTTCTTTGCCAGTTATCGTGATGTTAGGAGTAAGATAATTAACGTATGCCTGCAGAGATTTCACTTGAAACCCTGTCTGCATAATAAACCCTCCATACTGCACTTAAATCTCGCCTCTCGGCTTGATTTCCAGATCATTACGTTGTTGTTGTTATTATTATCACTTAATTTAAAAAGTCAGTGCCTGCAGATGGAGCACTAACCTTATCATTATTACCTTGTTACATGTGCACCATGAAATTAGAACTTCTTATTATGTCATATTAATGAACGCCAAACAACGTATGTTGAAGGCATTGGACCACTCAGTTTCACACAGACACCCTACAAGCCTACATGAAAACGTCAGTTGTTCCTATTCATTTGTTACACACACATTAAATATAGACTCTGTGCTAAAACATGTGGTGTCCTTTTGGATCAAATGATTGGTTCACAGGGGACAGAACAGGATGACTTTTTCTGCATCTCTATATTAATGTCAGTGAAAAGGATGGCAGTGAAAACAGACAACCTTTTCATAAACTGAACTGACTTTCAGTTCAGTACTAAAACTGTGATTTAAAAACGCTGATTATGTGCGGTACCTAACAGTACACCTGTGTATTTAGGTCTTTTCTCCTTTAGTGGAATTACACAGGTTATTTATCACATTGTGCATCTTCTCACATGTATCATTAAAAAGAGTCATGGTTTCCCCCCATGTGTCTGAGGAATGATTACACAGTATTTATGGAGCTTTCAGCACAAACAGAGGGGTGTGACTTTACGTGCCCAAGGCATATTTCTAAAAAGTATTCTAGTACACTTATTTGAGGCAGGGAGTCAAATGGAACTAAAATCTTAAAAAAAAACATCAATACAGTATACAGCACAATGAGACAAATTAGCACACGTTTAAGTGTTTAAGTCTTCGTAATTGTCCTTTTCAGTAAGGGTTCGAATCGACTGCAGGGACCGGTCACATAAATTTGGTGATGTCACATGCAGAACACAAACACAATGCACTCAGTTCTGCTTAGCGTTCATTAGACACAATTTCTTGGTTCTTATGTACCAAAATACAACCTCACACTCATTTAAAAAAAAGTATTATTGAAATAGAAAAATGTGATAAAAGTCAAAGTGAGTGTGAGTGTGTGTGTGTGTGTGTGTGTGTGTGTGTGTGTGTACACGTGTACTGACTATTGTTATTGTGTCAGGAAGTGAATGTAAAATGTGAGTTTCTGTGTGAATTGCCCTAATCACTGTGCTTCAACATCAGTGGAAGGCAGTCCTCTCCATTAGGTAAAAAATACATGTGGACAGTGTAACATTAAGATTGATTAAATTAGTTCTATAATCTATAGAAGGATAATGGACTAGCAGAACTTTCCAATGGTTTTCTCTGAAGGTTCTGAATGTCCTTTTCATGCGCACGGAATCCGTAACACCTAATACCTGCAAACGTTAAAAAAAAGATGCATTATTAAAATACAAAGTTCATTCTTATAAACCATGTTGTTCAGTCAATAAGAAAAAAGTATCTGCATATGCATTTTTCTTGACAAAGACATATAGTTTTTTTGCACAGTGCTGTGATGTCAACACTGGCCCCCCCATTGGGAGGCCACACCCTTTCGTCCTCCTCTGTTTTGTCATTCCTCTAGATTTGGTGCCTTGTCTAGTTTCCATGCTGTATCTATTCTGTCTACTTTTTAGTATCTATGTCTGTCACTGACCTTGTTCTCACCTTTGTTTTGTTTTAGTGATGATACCTGGGTTTGGTATCTTTTTGGGGTTCTGTATAAGTGTTCGTACCCCTTCATGGATCACTGCCTGTGGCAAAGGGGCTTGTGTAACTCGATGAAGCCATGAGCTATGCCATGAAGGGCCACCCAAAACGGACAGGTCATGGCAGGGAGTTCTGACAAAATGTGGTCCACTGGAGACAAAAATGGTAACCCACTCTAGTGTCCTTGCCAAAAAAAGCCCATGGACAGTATCAAAAGACTAAAAGATATGACGCCCAAAGATGAGCCCCTCAGGTCGGAAGGTTTCCAATATGCTACTGGGGAAGAGCAGAGGGCAATTACAGGTAGCTCCAGAAAGAGTGAAGAGGCTGAGTCAAAGCTGAAAGGGCGTTCAGCTGTGGATGTGTCAAGAAGTGAAAGTACGATGGTGTAAAGAACAATATTGCATAGGAACTTGGAATGTAAGAACATTGAATTAAAATAAGGAAGATGTGCTCAAACATGAGATGTAAAGATTGAACATTGACATCTTTGGAATCAGCAAACTAAAATGGATGGGAATGGGAGAATTTAATTCAGATGACCATTATATCTACTACTGTGGGTAACAATACCTTAGAAGAAATGAAGTAGCCCTCATAGTTAATAAAAGAGTGGAAAAGGTAGTACTGTGGTACAATCTGAAAAATGACAGAATAATCTCAGTTTGTATTCAAAGCTATCAAGGGAATGTTTTGTGCAAAGATGGGCATGATAAAAATTGGCAGAGACCTAACAGAAGCAGAAGAGATTAAGAAGAGGTGGCAAGAATACACAGAAGAACTATACAAGAAATATCTTATTGTCCCTGATAACCATGATGGTGTGGTCACTGAGCTTGAGCCAGATATCCTGGAGAGTAAAGTTAAGAGGGCCTTAGAGAGCATTACTAACAACAACGCTGGCAGAGATGACAGTAGTCAAGATGAGCTATTTACAGTCCTAAAAGGTGATGCTGTTAAGATGCTGCACTCAATGTGCCAGCAAGTTTGGAAAAGTCAACAGTGGCCACAGGACTAGAAAAGGTCAGTTTACGTACCAAATCCAAAGAAGGGCAATGCCAAACAATGTTTAAACTACCAAACAAACTGTAGCAAATTCTTAAAGAGATGGGAGTACCAGACCACCTTACCTGTCTCCTGAGAAACTTCTATGTGGGTCAAGAAGCAACAGTTAGAATCAGACATGGTACAACCGAGTGGTTCAAAATTGAGAAAGGAGTATGACAAGGCTGTATATCGTCACCCTGCTTATTTAACATATGCACAGTACATCATGAGAAATACAGGGCTGGACAAATCACGAGCCGAAAATAAGATCAACTACCTCTGATATGCAGATGATACCACCCTAATGGCAGAAAGTGAAGAGTCTCTAGACTCTTGATGAGGGTGAAAGAGGAGAGTACAAAAGCTGGCTTGGAATTCAACATTAAAAAAACTAAGATCATGGCATGTGGTCCCATCACTTCCTGGCAAATAGAAGGGGAAGAAATGAAAGCTTTCATTTTCTTGATTGTTTTCTCCAAGATCACCACAGACACTGACTGTAGCCATGAAATTAAAAGACGCTTGCTCCTTGAGAGGAAAGCTATGGTAAACTTAGACAGCATATTAAAAAGCAGAGATATCACCTTTCCGACAAAGGTCCAGATAGTCAAACCTATGGTTGTCCCAGTAGTAATATATAGCTGTGAGAGTTGGACTATAAGGAAAGTTGAGCACCGAAGAATTGATGCTTTTGAATTGTGCTGTTGGAGAACATCCTTAATACTGCTTTGGACTCCAAGGAGGTCAAACCAGTCAGTCCTAAAGGAAGCCAACCCTGAATGCTAATTGGAAGCACAGATACTGAAGCTGAAGCTGAAACACTTTGGCCTCCTAATGCGAAGAGAAGACTCACTGGTAAAGACCCTGATGCTGGGAAAGATTGAAGGCAAAAGGAGAAGAGGACGGCAGAGGATGAGATGGTTGGATAGCATCATCAGCGCAGTGGGCATGAGTTTGAGTAAACTCGGACAGACAGTGGAGGACAGGAAAGCCTGGGGTGCTGTGGTCCATGGGGTCACGAAGAGTCAGACACGACTAAACGACTGAAGAACAACAACAACATACGTGTTTGTGAGTCTAATGTGTGGTGTGAGGTATTTTAGTGTTGATATGTACTGGGTGCGTATTTTGTGTATTGTATGTTATACAGTATATTATGTTTTGGGAATGTGTAGATTTTTGCATGCTGCATATTATTATTATTGATACAAAAAGTACAATTATATAAGCATATTATTGGGACTGTAGGCATGCAGACCTGATATTGTCATGATCTACATAAGTAGAAGAAGTTTTCAACCCCTTTACCTGTAATAGTTTGGCTTGAAGGGTCCATTCTTATTTAGACCAAGGTACTTTGCCTGTTCATCAGACAGCTCTGTTAGGTGGGCATCGAATGTAGGCAGGTGTAAACTGGCCACGTACTCATCTGCAACACAAACACTCTTTTAGTATTAAGACAGTAGGTGTAAGCCACCACTAGGCGGCACAAAACAGCTACTAATTGAACAGCCAAAGTATGGTTCAGCCTCTCAACAGGTTAGAACGAAAAGGCAATGAATCAATCTGAAAAAATTTAAATCAACACATTGAATATAATTATTTACATGAGTAACAGATGCTTTTATTCAAAGTACATTCTATGATTAGCTTTTTCCATACTTTTACATTGACTTCATACAATATTTTTGCTTGAGGAATTTATGTTGTAATTTTGTACTTTGCACTGGTCCAGACTTTTTTTGTCATAATTCCAGTCCTTAACCTGACAGCTAAATGCTACAACAGACACTGAATTTACAAGCTCACTTTTCAGCAGAGCACAAAGTCTGTAGGACAACAGGGGCCTTGTGCTTTCGGGACATGGACCGTTAACACACAGGGAGGATTACAGGGCTTTTAGGTTCACTTCCCTTAAATCTTACCCATCTTCTTGGGCAGGAGGTAGACGTCCTGCTTGTAGCGGCCCTCAGGTGCGTTGTACAGCTCTATTAGTGCCAGTGCCTGTATGGAGAGAGCAACACAATCAGTCCCTCCCTCGTCCCTCATCTACAGTGCACATTTTAACATTTATGTGGATACTTCCTAACATCAGCAACTGGGTAAATCCATTACAGTAAAACGTATTTTGTGTATTTATCCTTTAATATATAATTTACCACAGTGTTGACACCAAAACACAGTGGTCCATGAGGACGATGGCAGAAAAAAAATCTCAAGAGTCAATTCCGACAGTTTTATTTATTTTATTTTATGATTTGTTCATTATTGGCTCCGCCAACACAACTGGTCTACTACTTTGATTCATGTACAATTTGTTACAATGTACTGTTGAGCTCATGACTGATAGTTAGTGTAAATAAAGATTATTAGAACACCTGTGAACAGGTGTGATACATATAGTTAAACGTCCCTGTGCTGCTGTACTCTATATCAACACTTGTGGAATGCCTCTTGTCCAGTCAAATTTCTTGGTCAGAACTAATGGTTGTATAATTTCTGTTATTCATATTCTGGTACACTGAAGTAGTGGCTACCCTCAAAATTCAAAAACACCTGCTTGGACCTATCCAGCATCCTGGAAAGCCTTTGTGAGGGACAATTATTTCCCCTGTTCCAAAACCAGCTCTTCCATTTCTGTTCAGTGCTACACATTTCATAAAATGCTGTTTAAGTTTAAGGGTTGGCTTAGTCCATAAACGATATGTTAGCTGCAGGAAGAACAAGTAGAGTTTGAAACTCAAAAATTCTTTCTTGTCAGCCTTTTCAGTTTCAGGAAAACACACACACCTACCTTTGGGGAGGGGTGGGGCTTACCTGAGTTGTTGCTGTGATTGACAGAACGAACGTGGGAACTGTGGAGCAGCTCAGGTTGAGAAGACGACCCTTAAAAACAGAACACAGCAGCACTGACCAGTGAGCTTGCATGGGAGAAAAGGGTGGTACTATGACATAACAGTCTGTTCTTATAAAAAAAATAATTAGGTACAATGATAAAGACAGGTTTGAAATGCATCCAGAGGTGAATGGTACAGAGAAAAACAGGTGCCCCACCTCAGCCAGCAGGACAACCCTCTTCCCATCAGGCCAGATGATGTGGTCTACCTGCGAGCGAACCCTCTCCCAGGTGAGCTCTGGGGTTCTCAGGCTGGCCTGGGATGAGAAACCATATATGATGGGTATGGCAGCATGCAAACAAGGATCTGTCTCACTGGCGTAATGAAACTTTCTCAGCATCTTTAAATTTAAAAGTTTTGTTTAAAAATTTATGGTAATTGAAAAAGTTTTCAAGCTTTTACAAAATAATTTTTGGTAACACCGTTAGCAGTCTGTCATTTGCATTGCTTTTTAAAAATACTGTAAATTATTTTAGAGCACAACCAGGATGCAAACATTCAGACCCCCTCAATATAATGCTCTCATTGTCTCTTTTCTCACTGACATGTGCATACACACGCACGCACACGCGCACACACACACACACACACACACACACACACGCACACACACACACACACACACACACACACAACATTTCAGACGATAAACATTTTCAGACTAGTGCATGTGTTTCAGAAGAACACTTGTACAGAGCAGTACCACTCTGTGTCACACTTATCCTCTGGCCAATCAAACAGGGACCTACATAACTCTGCTCTGAGTGTACTGTAGGAGCAACATTCACAATAGCACAGGTTAACACATATGAAGAGGTGCGCACAGTCAGGACAGAGTGTGTCTCACCACATCGATCTCCGTGTTGGAATGGCCCATATTACACACGATACAGCCGTTCCTCACACGGTCCAGCTGGTCCCTGGTCACCACGTTTTTGTTACCTGAGGGACACCAGCATGCAACCCAGTCAGTCCTTGCTGCTGATTGGTCCATATTCAAGGGCAAACTTTGACCTATTCCCATGAGCACACAGAGCAGGACACTACACAGCCCCAGTGGGAGGGCGTTTTAAGGACAATCACCAGGATTTAATATTTGTGCTGATGTGTTTGGTGTTTAACAAACACTAGTCAGGTCAAATGTCACACTTAATTAACACATCCCTGGATTATACTCGTAATGTCTGTGAGGCCACCAGCACTCAAACACGCTGGACAATGTGCTCAGGAACAGGTGCAGGCTCTAGGGTCTTTTCGGATTACCTGTGCAGGTAATGATCATGTCCACCTGGCGAATGACCTCGTTTAGCTTGACGACTCGAAAACCGTCCATGCTGGGTGGGAGACAGACAGAGAAAAGGGAACATGACTACCCTAAATGTGTCTCCTGGGAAACAAAGCCCTGCAGCAACACTATAATCTTATTTGTGCTATTACACAGAAACAGTCTTCATAGGCACACGATTTGTGTTAACATCGGCGATATTTCTTTGCTTTGGTGCCCACATTTAAAAAGCCCCCCTTTGCAGGAGTACCTCTGCACGTTCAGATTGGAGGCGTTACGTGTTGTGAACTGTGTTTGCACTTCGCTCACCAGGCCTGCAGGGCACAGATGGGGTCGATCTCTGTGATGCACACGACAGCGCCAAGAGCCTTCAGTGCCATGCAGCATCCCTTCCCCACCTGCCCCGACAGGACTCAGGGTCAGTCAGCACTCAAAACACACTGTGGGCATCTAGGATCGAGTCAAACTCTGGCAAGGAACCAGCACAGACTCCATCAGGGCCGGATTTAGCCTGCCTTGATTGGTTGTTTGGTCAAAACTGTCAGGGGGGCATATTGTTACAATCAGTATGAATGAAGCTAAGGATGTTTATCCTGTTTTTTATTTGGATACACATTTTTGGCTTTCTTTTCTTGCTTTCTTATTGGGTAAAATGCATGCAGACCTTGGATAAAAACAGCCATTGGGAACTTTTTAAAAACAGACAGCAATTTTGCATTAAAATGGAAAATTGTGGTGTGTACAAATGGTACCCATGGTGATGCGTGTTACTTTTCTGGCTGTGCAGCGGTCCGAACGGAACGGGTCAGTAGTTGTACTTGCTAAAATGTCTGGTTTAGAACAGGCATTACATTGGAAACCATCAATATTAACTTTTAAATCTGAGTCAATGTGTGGTTTTAATGTATTAATGTATTAATCGATGTATTGAAAAACAATACGTAATGAACTAGGCAATCAGGCAAAAAAAACACCAGAAAACATTATCAAATGAGGACAGCCCACTATCACAAACACACGGTAACTTTAAAAAATGGTATGAGTTACCCTGACAGCAAGTATGGAAAATAATGAAAAATAAAGATATAGCAAATTTGATTAATTTACTTAGATTGGCAACGTGTCCTTAAACTGTGGATGACAGTGAACAGTCTGAGGCAAACGTGAAAAGAGCTAGGTCAAATGTAATTTATATGGGTGTGTCTGCACTTTGGGAGGGCATATGAAATATCTGGCTCAGACCCTCCTAGTACCCCTCTGGTCTAAGCTTGGCATCAGTACTCAGTAAAGATTTAACAGAATACTACACAGCATTAATAAGTTCTCAGTAGCCAACTGAGGCCCACAGAAGAATAAAGTCAGTCTGTACGTCCAGTGAAAACATGACAGTTTGGTACAGAACACTTAGCATACTGCCTATATCATAAGTGATAGTTGCTTGTCATCAGTAAATACTTCATACATCAGCCTCAAAGGCACTGTAAAAACAATAACTCTACACCTAACAGGCATTACATACTATCTAGAATTTAAAGTAAAATAAACTCCAAAATTTGCAATAGTAACAGCCACCTTATGTCTTCGACTATAAGCGCACACTGAAATTTTTCCTTTAACTACAAAAGGTCATAACAGACAGACTCCAGTTTCACTGGTGACATTAAACCCAAGGTCATATGGATTTCTTTAGCGCCCGTGGTGCTGACACAGTTTCAATGTGTTTCTGCTGACCTGACTGACATGTTAACAGGCTAATTTCTACCTAAGCTCTTACTCAGCAAAAAGAGGCCTTGCATTATGAATACAGTGAACCATGTAAAACTCACACTGTGTGAAATGCTTCACAGCTTCTTACCTCTCCATAGCCACAAACTACAACTTGTTTCCCACCAAACATTACATCGGTTGTCCTTTTTAATCTGCAGGTAGAGATACACACATAAAATCCATGTTCATAAAAAAAAAAAAAAAAAAACCCAGAATTAAATATGAAGGCTTTGCACCGATACACCCACTGACCCATCCAGAATGGACTCCCTACAGCAGTAAAGGTTGTCGAACTTCTGTTTGGTGACAGAATCGTTCACGTTCATGGCCGGCACACACAGCTTCCCAGCCTTAGACAGCTGATACAACCTGAGAACGAAACACAGAACCACGGAAAGTTGTGACCTGGACGCCACACACCACGCACATGTGACCAAAAGGGCTGCGGGTTCAAAGCCCATTGTTTCCCTGATCAAAGAGTCTAACATGCAAAGGTTTAGTTTGAAAAATGAACCCAGATGTACAAAAGAATAAATCCTGCAGGCCAGTTGGTTATGTAAACTGTGTCTTTATATAAAACCCTTTGCTAAGCAACAGAATTCCTTTTCCTTTCACAGAAGATGAGCAGGAGGGAGCCTTTTACAACCTGTGAACAGTCATTTAATGGAACTGACACCATTGTACCTGGAACATTAGCCTTGCTGTCCAGCTAAAACAGTACTCTAACTTCAATTTTAATGTAGCACAAAAGTAGCTCTTCAGGCGAACACTATTAAATTTATAATCTGTAGAAGCTGTCAAGCCACTGCATAACGGCAGTAATTATCACTAACAATTTTGTTTTTCATATAAATTACGTTTAATGTAACAGTTACAAGAATTAATCACTGTTCAGGCTGCTGAAATCAAAGTCTTTTCAAAGGCAACGTTTTTGTAGAATACTGAGTTGTAGTGCAGGTTATCAGGTTTTTTCACCTGTGAACACCAGTGACACTCTCCTCGACGATGCCGCGGATCTTCCTGAAGACGTTTGGGTACTTCTTGTACACCCAGTGGGTGAGGTCTCCTCCATCATCCAGGATCTGATGGAACCAGGATAATTCCACAGTTGTTAGGAAGATTTAAGTAAACACTGCTGTTTTATTTAACCACAGTCAGAGACTGACATATAGCATGCAGAGAACTTAAGAAAACACTGTTCCTAAACCGCCACCAATTAACATGGACACAGTCCATTCAGCTGCATGGAACAGTGAAAAGCATCGGCTGCTAAACCGAAACTTCTGTCAGTCAATGATGCCAGGAAGCTAAAAAAAAAAAAAAAAAAAAACACGGCTGTCTACAGAACAAATAAGCTAGCTACATGATACCACTCTATATCAACTGCAAAACTGTATCTTCAGGCAATCTACTACAGCAGGGACCTCAAATTACTGGTCAGGTCGGGCCCACAAGTCCTTTAAATATGGCCCTTTTCATGTTTATAATGTAGTATTAAGTATGGATAAAAATTTTTGTTTTTCTTTTTTGACAGTAAGGTTTAATGTTTTCCTGTGTGCCGTTTTAACTACCAAGCAGGAACCTTACACTAGTCCAATGTGCTGTTAACACACGCTCAACTTAATCTCCTGCCACAGCTATGAAATGTACTTAAATCTTGTCATTATGGATTGCTGTTTGGTGTATCGTACAAACAGCTATGTTTGCAAGACAATTTTTCAAGCAATATTATTACACTTTAGTTATTTTATATTAACTATTGTAATCAAGGATGCTGATATAAGGTGGTCAAACCCTTTGAAAAATGGATGATTGTTGATGAGGTTTTTGCATGATTTGTACCGAACGGGCAGCTCTTACCATATTGGGCTGCCAGCCTTCTGTACCCACACAGCAGTCGATGCACCACCAGAAGTCAGCTTCAGATTCTCCTTTCCAGGCAAACACGGCCACACCTGTGTGCGCGCATGTGTGTGTGTGTATGTGTGCGTGTTTTGGGGGGGGGGGGGGTGCAGGGTGGTGTGGGTAAAAAGAAAGACAACAAAAAAGCAAGGTGACTTTTGGAAATTGTCAAAATAAAAATGACCGATAATAGAAATCAAAGCTGGTGACAACAGGATTTGGGGAAAATAAAAACTGGCCATATTCAGCAAACTGGAGAAATAATCAACAGTCACATCTTGGAGTTGAGATGCTCCAACAAGTAATTGGCAGGAGACATTTTTGTACAATAAATCTGCTGACAGCTCCTATTTAATGAACTGCATAAATCCCCATATTAATTGGCTCATTTTTCACGTCACAGTTAAACCAACAAGACACTAATATTAAAAACCAGGTTTTCCTTGGAAGCTAGTTGACAATTTACCAGAGGAAGCAAGTAAGATAAATTTATATCCTCACAATCAATGTTCAGCTCACTAAAAAGATCAAAATGTACTCCTAACATTGCTACTAGTTAATGAACAATCAAAATACTGTTAACCAGTACCCAGGAAGTCTTTAGCTTGCCTGGAACCATTTAACACCTTTTACACAATTCATCCTAGGTCTTGCCTTATCATCAGTTCTGCTGCTCCCTGTGCCTTTCAAAAACCTGTTCCTTCCTTACGTAATACTGTATTTCATCACACTGTCCTGCAGCCTAATCTGAGAAGTCAAATTGCTCCCCACTGACTGAATAATTTCAGTCTCATTGGCCCTTTTTAAGGCATTTTCAGGCACCTAGTGTACAATTTTGTATCTCATAAAGTTTCAGAATTACAAAGCACCATGCTTTAATTATGACAGTCAAATGTATTTCGCAGCAGCACGGGCACATTCTGCCCATCGGCTGCAGAGTGAGGCAGCTCTCAGCCCATGAACGGAGCAGATGGATGGTGGCACGCCTGACACAATGACATGCTGGCGTGTTTATACCACATGGTCTTCTCTGGCGCTCACCACATGCGTGAGCACAGCAGATTATAGTCTTCTACTGAAGACTATAATCTGCTATAGTTCTACTATAGTTCTACTGGGACTGGTGTAAAAGGTCTAATATAAATAAATTTAAGAGAGCTTCACAAAATATGTTTTTAAATAAGAAATTAATGTAACAATGCAATGCTGCATTTAACCAGCACCTACACTCATAATATTCCTGGTATGAAGGATGGTCTATGGTAAGACTCCTTAGTCCTAGCCTAATTTTGGTCTAGTCCAGGTCTAGTCTAAGGCTAATTCAGCTCCTTTTTCATTGCAACCTCCCATCCTCTGTGTCATCACTGGCTGGTCACACATGCAATTTATTCCAGACTCATAACACAAAAAAGTACATTAAATTACATGCAGCAAAAGTCTGTACAAGTAGTTCTCCTCTATTCTCCTGTTCCCACTTTCTCTGGCCAACAAAACGCTCCCGCACAAAGTGAGAGAATAAATTCGGCACCTCGCAGCTCTGACAAAATGAAGTAAATCGGCCAGTAAGAGAGCTGCTTTTCACATGGATGCAAATGCAATGAAAAGCGTGGGATTTCAGCGCTGCACACGCTGTTCCCTTTAGCAGCACTACATAAACGGGGTAATATATGAACAAATGGCCTGTAACAGGAATACCTAACCAAGACCACTTCAGTAGAGAAGAATAAATGCAGTTCTTGGTGCTGTTTGGTCTAAACTTATAGCCAAAGAGACACAAATCAAAGGGTTTGTTGAGCAAATAAACCTGTCTTTTTCCTCACCAATCCTTCAAACCAATGTGATTTTACCTGGCTGTTTTTAAAAGCTACAAAACTCTCCCTCCAGTCCCATTCAAAAGAGAAATGTACAAAGTATGAAGCTATGCAGAAATCAGGACTCATGCCTGTGTGAGCAAAGTCATCATTCTCTGTTGCCTGCCTGACATTTCACCACTCTTGGCCGATGTACAAAAAAGGCAGTCATGCATTGTCCTAATTTCCAAGGGGCTCTTTCTGTGAGTGTCTCCCCAGAATGATTAACTTGCTCCTCTCTCTGTGACTCGGCTGGGTGCAGAGGTCCTTGGCTGAAAATATAGGACCGTGACAATGCCGATTCTGTAAAGGATCACCATGTTAACCAGGGACACAGCCAGTGCAATGAATAGCTACTGAGCGTACTGCAGGACAAAGCAGCATGTCACTTTTTTCACACCACATTCTTCCATTTTACTATCAAGTGAACAGCTATGTCTGTTTCTCTAACTCTGAGACACTCAGAGAGTCTGAGCCTCACCTGCCTCTGAGAGGGCGGCTGCCACCTCATTCTGCGTGGAGTAGATGTTGCAGGCGGTCCAACGGCACTGGGCTCCAAGAGCTACCAGTGTCTCAATCAAGACCTAAGGAGGAACACACACACAAGCAGAGGAGGGCACACTTGGTGATGTGTGATTGGTGTCACTTACATGGCTGACTTCTGCCATGATGTGATGTTATTGTAGGACAAAGCAGTCAGGCACGAGGAAGGAAAAACCATGGATGACAGGATAAAGCTTCAAAAGTTCCTGACAGATTTACAGCAATTACCATGTGGCATGTGATTCTCAATCCAATGCCTAGATGAAATGTTTTGGAAGCAGGGTAAAATGAGTAGTGGATTTATTGTATGTATGGGGACAGACAGGTGGGATTTGGAAAGGGCACTTACTGCCGTCTGAGCGGTGATGTGGGTGCAGCCTACAATTTTGGCCCCAGCGAGCGGCTTCTCCCCCTGTGCCCTCTTTCTGAGGGAGATGAGTGCAGACATGTCTGTGGAGCGGCAGGAGAGGTGGAAGAGTAAAAGAGGACAGATGACATAAGGGTAGGAGCACATGTTTGGAGTGCTGTTTGCTGAGGAGAGGAGAAAGAAGATAAACTCGCCTCGTCAGCACACAGCCACGGCTTCACATGAGTTCATACAGCACCACTGAGCCACTCGGTACACCTGACAGCTGTGGACATGGACACACACACACACACACACACACACACACACACACACACTGTTACATCTCTGGACGTATGTGAGCGAATTCTCTCTGTCCTTGGGCTTCTATCCTTGTAACCCTGTGAGAAGGGATTGAATGGACAAAGCCCTCTGGATCTTGATGCCGTCAATCATCAGATGTCATCCAATGACACCCCTTCCAGATGATGCTAAACATTTTTGGTTCTGGGCCATGGGAAATGAAAAGCCCTACATGGACAATGGATGTTGTTAGAGTTGACTGGTAGTGACAAGTTTCTGTTTGCCTGTTCCCATTTGTAGCGAGTTGGTCTTTTGTACGCCTTGTAAATTTTTTGTTTTGGTTGCGATTCTTTTGTTTGTACTTTCTCTTTTCTGAGTTTTCTTTTGATATTCATTGTTTATATAGACTTACTGTGGTATTTGGATATTTAGGACAGTATAGGGGTCCTTCACATTCACACTACACGCAGAGGTATTTCTTTTGTATAGCACAGAAGGTAACATGCAAACGCTGCCTTTGTATGTTTTGTTTTTCACGACTGGGTCAGAGTAGAGAGCTGTAGGATTTTTGTTTGGATACTCTGTTTGGATAAGTAGTTAGTTAGTCCAAGTCGGGTTTTTGTTTGGATAATTAGTTAATTAGTGCAAGTCAGGTTTTTGTTTGGATACTCTGTTTGGATAATCAGTTAATTAGTCCAAGTTGGGTTTTTGATTTCGGCTTTTGGTTTCCATATTTTTTTGTTTTGGCTTTGCCTCTGTCACACCCCTCTTTTACTTACATTTGGACACGTTTGTTTTTTTGTACATTATTCTTGTGTGCATTTTGTGCATCACTCCCTTTGTATGTATACATACAGCTGTAAGCGTACCTTTTATTTAACGATTCTGGTCTTGGGTTGGTGATATTTACCCTCTAACACACTTCCCCAATGGAACTCAGAGTTACATGTGACACACATACACAAACCCATATACACATAGGCACACACACAAACACACCAACACAAACACACACATGCACACTTGCACAAACAAATGCGCGCGCGCACACATGCACACCCTTGCACATGTACACGCACACACGTATACAAATGCATGCATACACACACAAACACATATGCACACAAACAAATGCACATACACAAAAATGCACATGCAAAGACACACACACACACACACACACACACGCACACAAGCATGCAGATGTACAGTATATATACATGTATACAGACACATGTGTGTGCACAGACAGACGTGCATGTGCACACACAAACACATGCACACACATGCACATGCATGCATTAAAACTACAAGCCAGCAATAACCCTGCCCCACAGTACTAGAACCTACAGTCCTTTGTGCCTGAATTACTGTGGTCCTGCAAACAGAAAGCTGCAAGCTGAGCAGAAGCTTGAAGGAAAATCCTGTCCACATCTCACACCAAACACACGGCTCCACACTCTAAACACAGACACAACTGGGAGTTTTCCCACCGATGGGAAAAATAAGAGTTTGGAAGCACATAAAATGACATTAAGGTACTAAAAGCAATTACATCAGGAATCTCTACACTACAAACTGGATTTCCTGTTGCTGTGTTACGTTAAATCTTTCATAAACAGCACTCTGTGACACTGTATATGACCTGTAATATGTGGTAAGGTCATTAAGGACATATGACGTATTTTAATAGCAGTAAGACCATATAATTTGTAGCTCCCTCTGCATGTTATTGCTGTGATTCACAGACAGAAGAGCAGAGCAGAGCAGTGAATTTCAGTGAGGAATCTGTGCTTTTTACCACCACACTTTCTCCCATGATTAGCAGAATATTTGCTGTTAAGGCTGACCTTTTCTTGTCAGTGTGACAGGTGTTTCATGACTGTGGACTGGTGCTATAAATCTGATTGGATAAATTCACTGTGAATCTGATTGGATAAAATCACTATTAACCTGATTGATTAAATTCACCATGAATCTGACTGGATAAACACAGTGTAAACCTGACTGGACAAACTCAATGTGAACTTGACTGGAAAAACCTGTTATAAACTTGACTGGATAAACTCACTCATAAGCCTGATTAGAGTTAACTGAAATTTGGAAGGATAATGAAGAACATTGAAAGAATTGCACCTGTTAGTTTTGTGCTAAAGACTACGGTATTTAGAAATTGTATGTTCTGAGATTGTTTTAGTTATGACTAGAAAGACTGAATGTACTTAACATAAAACAAAAATCAAAAAACACAAGTCAAATATTACCAAACAAATTTACACATTTTTTAATCTAAACACAAATCTTCCATTCAGCTATCCATTCTCTTTACTGCTTATCCAATTCAGGGTCATGGGAAGCCTGGAGCCCATTCCAAGAGACATTATAAAAACTACACTTAAAATACGTGTTGTTACTTACAGCAAGCTTTTGCCTGAATCTCTGTTAAAACTCAGCTTTCTTTTTTATGATAGGACTTTTACTGGCCAAAACTGCCATGCAGAGTCTATGCTCAGATATTTACACACACACACACACACACACACACACACACACACACACACACACACCACACACCACACACCCTCCCCCTCTCTGACCCACACTCACTGACTGACCCACACACACACACACACACACACACACACACACACACACACGCACACACGTACGCACACACACACACATAGCGTTAGTGCTGCCCACCTTGCTCTGCGATCTCAATCTCACGCCTGCCAAACTCAGCTTGTTTGATGTTCTTGACACAGAAATCACTGCTGCCCTTGGTGTTCACCTGCGTCTTGTCCCGTGGTGAAGTTTCATCATCCGAACTGTCTGTGTAGGAGGCGGCTGTGTGTGGGTATGGGGGGGGGGCACAAAGAGAAACAAATCCTAATAACAGCACCCAAAACACCAACAACCTGGCAAACCACCTTAATGACCAAATTCATCATGTTCACTCTAGTGCCATGCATCAGGATAAGCTTTTTAAGCCCTAACATCAGAACTTTGTGAGGAGTCTTTAGGACAGTGAGATATTATTACTGCTCTGAGCACTGAGGCAGTGATAGGCAAGATCAAAGAGTGGACAGAAAGTAGATGGTGTTGTTACACTGCTGAAGGTCTGAGAGCCAGGAAAACCATGTCAGTCTTCTCTGTATGGAAGGTTTCTGCTTTGCATCTACAGAAATCTGAGGAACACACTGATGTTCATCAAAAAAAGAATCGTTCCGATTAAGACAAGAATACAAACATGTATTGATTCATGTCTTGCATCTGTGTGTGTGTGTGTGTGTGTGTGTGGGCTTGTGTGTGTGCCTGTGTGTTTGTGCAAGCGTGTGTGTGGTACCTGAGCTGTAGCTGTCCGTCGAAGACTGGGAGATAGACCGGGACAGGGAGCGCCGTCCTGCCTTGGTGGGAAACTTACTGAATTCCTGCTTGTCCTCTGAAGTCACAAACTGGATCTGCTATTGGGGACAGAAGCGACATGCAGTAAGACAAACACTAAATTACACAGAGCATTGATAGTCACAACTAAAGCCTTAGTTCACATACTGCACATACACACTTAAAACACACACACATTTACACACAAAGACACATACACACACGGGCACAAACAGACAGACACACACATACATCGACATCTTTACTAATTAAGTAGTACCACTTACATACATAAACACATGAGTGGTAAACAGTGCCAAAGACAATTTGCATTTAAACCGAAAAATGCACACAGTATGTTTGAAACTTTCTGTCTTCATCAGACAATAAGAAACTGGAAATATTATCTGGAATTTGTTCCTGTAAAGGTCAACAAATAATATTTCTTTGTGAAATAAAACAGAAATCATCATGTGACCCATGAACTTGACAGTTTAACCTCCACTCCATTGGTGATCTGGTAACATAATGACTGCAGAGCTGGTGACATAATGACTGCAGAGCTGGTGACATAATGACTGCAGGGCTGGTAACATAATGACTGCAGGGCTGGTGACATAATGACTGCAGGGCTGGTAACAGTTGAGCTCTTTCTGTTGTGCCATAATCAACCATCCATCATATTCAAATGACTAAAATTTTAAGCCATGCAAGTCGTATTATGCAAAAGCTTCAATTTTATCCCTACATCACTGGGATAATCACAACATCAAAATTTAAATTGTTATTACATAGCACAAACACCCTTCATCACCAAAAAGTATGTTTAATAATTCACAGCTATACAGGTAAACTAATGGTAACAGAAAGCGTCTAAGCTCTGAGTCTCTCTTTTTGAAGAACATCACCAGTCCTGTCCTGTGCAGCCGATTTATGTATAAGTATCTATTCAGTGAGAATGTGTGGTCTCTCACATCGCCTTTCAGCTGAGAGCAGAAACAATGTTTCAGTTCCACAGTCCTTCCCAAAGTGAATCATCAGCCTTTTCTTCCTGAGTCCAGATTCTGTCCTTTCACAATCTATTAAAAGTTCAGAAGCTGAAATTTGCTTAAATCATAAAAGAAACATGTCTTTGCCATTATTTACAAAAGCCCAAGATGCATTCTTAGTGTTGGATACTAAAAGGAATTAATATATTTTATATACAGTGGAGATCAAAATTAGAGAACATCCTACTATTTGAAATTATCTAAACAGGAGTAAAAGACCTGTTTTTTAAGCATATTTAATGAGTTACATATATTTCGAAGTGCAGAATAAAAAACGTCAATGAGATTTTAAAAAGAATACTGATCAAAATTAGAGAACACCTTCAGATACCTCCCAGTTATTGGTGTTAATCTGGCACCAGGTGCTAATTTCTTTAATTATCTGACAAACCCAATTTAACTGGCAGCCTAACTTTCCAGATTTCTTTGATTTTCCAAGATGGTGAGCTGTTCTAAAGTGACCGAAACTCTCCGGCAGCAAGTTGTTCAGATGAAGGCCAAAGGGATGACCCTTTCAGCCATAGCAAGACAAGCTGGTCATTCCAAATCTGTGATTTCTAGAATATTGCATCTTTACAACATCAAAAGCTCATTCAAGTCCCCCAAGAAGGCTAGTCGTCCACGAAAGTCAAATGCAAGAGAGGGCAGGATAATGCGGAAAATCTCAATGGGAAATCTGTTCAACACTGCAGCTGGGATCGCTCGCCAGTTCAACACTGCAGCTGGGCTCGCTCGCCAGTTCAACACTGCAGCTGGGCTCGCTCGCCAGTTCAACACTGCAGCTGGGCTTGCTCGCCAGTTCAACACTGAACAGAGCAAGGATCTGTCTCGTCATACAGTGTCTCAATGTTTAAGAGAATTTGGACTGAAAGCCGACTTTGCAGTGACCAAACCTCTCATTAGCAGAAGGAATCAAAAGGCTAGACTAACCTTTACTGAGGAGCATGTTGTGTGGACAAACGAGAACTGGTCCAAAGTTCACTTTAGTGATGAAAGCAAGTTAATTTATTTGGGTCTGATGGGAAATATTATGTTTGTCGTTAAACTGGCGAAAGACTGAACCCAAAGTGTGTAAAGAAGTCAGTGAAAGGTGGAGGGGGAAGCGTCATGGTTTGGGGGATGTTTTTAGCAGCAGGAGCTGGGCCTTTTATACAGCTACATGGCAGAGTGAATGCAAATGTTTATCAGACCCTTCTTTGACAACATGCGGTTCCTTCCCTGCGTTCCTCACCCAATCAGCCAGCAGTTTTCATGCCTGACAATGCCCCCTGTCACACAGGAAAACAGGTAAAGCAGTTCCTTGAAGCTGAAAACATTGAAATAATTAAATGGCCAGCCCAGAGTCCAGATCTAAACCCAATAGAAAACCTCTGGAAAATCCTTGGCGATAAAGTTACGGCTAAGAAACCCACTAGAGTCACCAAACTGTGGAAGAGACTGGAATAAGAGTGGACCAAAATCACACCAGAGCAGTGTGAGAGACCAGTGATGTCCTGTGGCCGCAGATGTGCTGAAGTCATTCAAACCAAGGGCCTGTACACTTCCTACTGATTGTTGACTGCTGTAACCTTCGGAAAGTTTAGTTGTAATCTTTCTCCATGCTACAGTCATTGCTGTTCTCTAATTTTGATCATTGTGTTCGCTACAAAATAATGGATTTTTTGTTGAAGTGCCTTGGTTATTTTGTAAAACACTGTTCTATTAGCATGGTATAGCCACGACAAAAATTCCAGTGACTCAAAGGGTCGTGATCTTAGGTAAAAGAACCTAAAAAGGCTCACAGTGAAGAGAGAGCCTGGCTTGGTAAGTCTGATCTCAACAGGGAAGGCTTGACTTGAATCGGTAACACCTAGGCAAGGAGTGAGAACACTGGCACTTCTTTAAATGCTTAGCTTGATGAGGGAACTGGGTGCAGGTGAGTGGGAACTGTGAGAGACGGGGAGGGGGGAAACCTGGACTGGAGCATCATGGAACAAAAACAGGAAAAACCAAGGACTAGAGGTGCTGGGCTGGACTGTGACTGTGTGTGTGTGTGTGTGTGTGTGTGTGTGTGTGTGTGTGTGTGTGTGTGTTGGTTTATATAAGATAACAGCATTAATAATGTAGAGTCACTGAGCTCTGCCCTACAGCTCACTCCTTTGAAGTCTGCCATTAAAGCCAATGCAAAAGGCAGGCAGTAGCGATGACCTTTAAAAATCTCTACTGTGCTGACACAGCACACCAACACTAAAACACGTTATTGTGCTCACACTTATTCTGCATTTACACTCTGTTTACATTCAACCATGAAGTGCATGGATATGGATAATTTAAATGTATTTAAGAAAGTAATTCTGGCACATTGCCCAATGATATAACATCATAAATTGAGAGTAATCTTTATAAAAGTGATTTGCTTATCCCCATTCATGCATGTTTCAAGTTCTTATCCTGGACAGGGGAAAATGGGTGGTGGTGGTGGTGGTGGTGGGGGGGGTACTGGATTGGACTGGTCCCAGGCAGCACAGAGCATAAAGGAGGGAACAGTCCAAACAGGACCCCACCCCATAGCACAAAAATTAACATGCAAGATGACTACATTTTGTACTGTACACCAGTGAAAACAGAATGATTCTTAACAGGGTGGGCAAATGGTCTGTGGTGTACAGGTTCAGTGCAGCACTGAGACTGAGCACTCAGCCAGATGGCATGAAAGGCACAGCTAGGTAGTGCACAAGAGATTTTAAGACTGCAGAAAAATAGGTTTTATCTGCTAGATGTACATCTATATATAGATAGGTCCCTAGTGCTATGTGGGATTACACAAATAACCACACAAATGCCATTTTACCAGACAGTGACAAAAAAAAATCCATCTAAAGAGCCTTAAATGTCTCCCTGCAAAACATAATGTGTGACACATGTACACAGCAATAATGTACACAGCACATTATTAGAACAACGGCTAACATCAGTGTGACGTACTGAGCTCTACCTTTCAGGTTAGCTTTCTCAAAATTAGTCTGAAAATTACAATGAAGGAAATACAGCAAAAGGAAACAAAGACATATGAAAAGCACATACAAGTGGCACAGGGGGTGGGGGCAAGGTCAGGG